>CM067371.1:65500416-65609448 GCA_034401795.1 Chaetoderma sp. LZ-2023a
CTTCGGCCCCTTCTGTCCGCCCTTTGAGGCCTTACCCTTACCCTTCCCCTTGCCCTTCCCACCTCTAGGGCGGTCAGGAGCAACATTGGGGAGGGTAGGCGCCTCTACAACCTTCCTGGGTTTCTTCGCCGGCGGCGGCTCCGAGAACCCAGCCGAAACAGAAGTCGCAACAAGCCTGGCTTTCGCCTTGCTCTTATGCTTCTTCTGTTTCTTTGAAGGCTGTCCCGTTAGCGGTTTGCCCACAGCCCCTAGTGCGTGCACTTTCCGCACTAGCTCTAGCTGTAGATTTACCACTAACGATTCTGCGCGATACTGGCGGTGTCCTCTAAGATGGCCCGCGCTTGGCCACCAAAGATGCTAGGCCCTGTCAGGGGCGTCCCAAGAAGACGTTCCCTGACTGCCGTAGCCGGACGCATATGGTCAATGACCATTTGCCTCCTGGACTTCGTCACTCGCGCTTGCACCCTTGCCAATGCGTCCATTGACAGCACCAAGCCGTCATTAACACACGATAGCGCCACAGGTGGCACAGGGTGGCCTGCCCCCGCTTCAGCCCACACCGACTGAAGGAGACGATAAGAGTGATTGACAGCGCTCATCGCTGCCCTCACACCCTCATCGCATAGGGACAGGACTTCTTCCTGGTGTACCTGGGACTTATCCACTAGTGCCGGACCGGGACGACCCGACCCGGCACTCTGGACGCCCAGTACCCATCGGTCATCCTCCGTGACCGACGGGACTACACCATACCTGTCGTATTCACCCCGCGGAATACGACATCTTGCCCGCACCTCCCTGGAGGCCGCAGGGAGCTGACCCTTGGTCATTAGTTGTTTGCTATAAATAGCATCCAACAAATCAATGAACCGTGGATCCAGTCCCACTGACTGGATCCGGGCCGCGGGCAAAATCCCCGACCTCCGAAGAAGATACCCCTGCAAACACATCACCCGTTGACGTGCTCACGGGTCTGCCAGCCACGGCCTCCCGGCAAGGAGCCACGGCTGACACGCCAGGCACTCCGCTACCACACGGTTCCGCCGCCACCCCATGAAACACTCCGGTCCATGGGGTAGGTCCCAAGGGAAAACCGTACGGACCCGTAACAGTCGCGGAACCATAGCCGGACACGGGCGCCAACGGCACCCCACGTCCGGCTGCCGGACCAGGCGAGATAGGTGAGTACCACGCCTGGCCCGGCACACCCGTTCCCCTGACGGCTGGTGACAAACCAAGCCGCGCGGAACCAGTGCAAGGTAACGGATTGGCCGCAGGCGGAGCCGCTGACCTGGCTTGCACCAAACCAGACAAATGGAGGCCGGTTCCGTCCAGGACGGAATCAACCTCCATATTCTCCACCTGCGGCTTCACGGGCCGCAGCAACCTCTCCTCCTCGGCCTCCTCGTCTTCAGACTCCGAAGAGCCGTCACTAGACGAGTCAACCGTGGAGCCATCCTGGCGGACGGCTCCCACACCTGACGGACCAGCCACAGCTACTAGACCACCCGGAGGTGGCCGCAGAGAGACAGAACCCGTCTGGCCGAAGCCAGACGGGACCGCCAGGGGGCCGTACGAGACGGCCCCCTCGGTAACCAGTCCAGAATCCTGTCCGAGGACAGGATCCGTACCAGGCATGGGGAGAAACTGCCCCCCAACCTTTGGTAGCAGGGACGACACCAGCGTGGGCAGAACGCTATGCAGAAAACCCTGCATAGCCGGACCAAACCACGCCGGCGGTGCCATCTCCGCCACCTCCAGCTGGGGACGTGGAGCACCCCCACCGGCCGAACCGGGCGCTCCACGATTTCCTCTCGGACCGCCTGATCCCGCGTCAGACCCAGCCAAGTCCTTCTGGGCAAGGAACTCAACCATCATTTCGACGGACCACACTGCACAAACATTACACCTATGATCTATATTACACAGCGAACACCTAAAACAGACATGGTCCTTGAACATTACACGGACAAACTTATGGCAGTCGTCACATGATGGCGGGGCTGGCTTGGCCTATAAAATAAGCACAAACCTACAATAAACAAGCGGAACGAGACCCGGATGGAAGGCAGACAAATAATTTTCAAATATTTTGACTCATAAATTAACCGTAACCTCCCTGCACCCCACCCCGCCACATTACAACAACGATCGCATTGATTATGACGACAAGTACGCGGCGGGCACAACACACCCATAATAGATCCTTCAGGATGTGTAACGGCTCCAGGAATCATATCGCATAGCATTCAGGGTATATTTACTAATCAATATAAATTATACTCCTAACGAAAGCAGCACGATATGTGAAGAAAACAACAAAATGTATAACAAACTGCTGTCTCACACGGTAAAACCGCAGACCACACATCTACTCAAGAATTTTGAAACCACCGATCATTGCAAACCGATCGTGATCGCACGTAAACTTGATCATTCTAAAGTTTCCGGTACCATTTTTAGTACGCAGCACCCAGAATAAGATGCGCGAATTAATGAAAAAATTTTTCTTCACATAAACATCCGAGCGACCGGGTGTGACGTCACCCGCTCGGATTCTACGGAGAATGACGTCAGCCGATATTCGTGTTAGAAATACCGTAGCAAACACCTATTTGCATATCTGCCGATCGCCTGTTGGGGTTAAAGAAGGCGATCGTCTGGCATATATCGTTGTTAGCACACGTCCCAGATTCTATGGGGTCAGAAATTGGAACATGCAACACAACGAAATTTAGAGACCTAAGTCTTTTAACTATGGATAATAAAGAACAATACAACCTGGTTGTCTTGGGCGGTATTCTCCATAGTCCTTAGTTAATCCTTTCAGAACACACAAACTATCACCGATTAAAGACTTAGATTATTTAAAACACTAAAATCCCTAATGCAAAAAGCATGTATTGCTCTTGTTGCTATGCAAACAAGAATGAGCTCTATGGTAAACGGGTAATCGGCAGTTGGGAGCCGAGTACCCGGTTCCCAGGAGTCGGTAAAGCTTTCTAAGTCTATAATCCTAGAGCCGCTGTCAAGGCCAGCTGTATATCAGAAGTAACAGAATGGTGAGTATTGATCGAAGGAGAAATAGGCTATTACAGCGATTTCCATGTAACAGTAATAGAAATAGATTATAAATTTTGTGATGTAATTATGTAATAGGAATAGTAATAAAAATTGATTATAAATTTTGTGATGTAATAGTAATAGATTGAAAAGTAATAGCCTATTACTTATCTATTACAGGCACAATTTTTAAATTTTAAGAAATTATGAAATGTAGGCAGCATAAAATTTCAATCAAATTATCTGCAAAACAATCAGTATGAATTTAACTATAGTAATAGTATAAAACAATTATCATCTGCAACATACAGGATGAAATATGGTAAATATAGTGGAGTGAATTTGTTTGCTGTGACTGTGGAGTACTAGTGTTTATCCATTTACTCCTGAATGGCTGGCTTACATATGAAAGGACAGAGAATTTAGGAATTTGAAATTATCAGTGGTTTAGGGGTTAACCATTTCAACTCTACAAGCTAGACATGACCTACAAAATACATCTCATCACGATTTACCAGTATTCTGCTGAACAGTGTATAAAATAATTTGCATAAAACCTTGCTGATGTTACCTAATCCAATATCAACATTGAATCAAGTTTTAAAATGAGGCATTAGGGTTGTATGGTTAAATGAGTTAATTTATATGAATGGGTCAACAAGTGAGATAACATTGTGAGAACATGCTATAGACAAAATAGTGTATTAAACCTTTTATCAATAAAATCCTAGTGTCTATTTGAAAACAGCCACACAGTTAAGCGGCGGAATATTTTGAAATTAATTTGACTGGAAGCTGTTGCTGCCTTAAGTAGCAAGAACTCTGAATCAAATTAATTTCAAAATATTAAACAAAATATTTCTTACAACTTAAAGAATATATTTATATGTCTTGCCTTGTCTATATAGTTGAAAGTGTTAATGCCTTTCACTAATTGAGAAACAACCACTATGGGACAATTACACAATGGTTGAAACTTTAATTGCTCTGATACAGTGAACACAGCTAGATGGATGGATGGATCACAGCTAAGATAATGAATGCGTGTGTACAAAATGGCTAAACTCATTCAAGCATACATAACCTATCTAGGATTAAATAGTTAAACGTGCAGGATTTTTTTTTTAATTTTCAGGGATCGAAATGTACATTTGCCCTGTTGCCAGGGGCAACCTGATTTTAAGAAGGGCAAAGAAACTTTGGCTGTTAATGGTACACAGGGCAACCATGGTAAATACTCAGACTAATAGTAATATACTGTATTTTTGATACCTACTGACCAGGGTTGGGGCCAATTCCGATTGGAATTGGAATTGATCAGTCAATTCCAATTCAATTCCAGAATTGGAATTGGAATTGATAAATCTGAGGACCCCGGAATTGTAATTGATAAATTTTAAGACACCGGAATTGTAATTGTAATTGATAATTTGAATTGACCGGAATTGATAAATTCCAACTCAATTCCAATCATATTTGTTATAGATTTACTGAACATTGTTGGCTATGAAATGTACATGTAATATCTGTATTATACACTGATCTTTATATGCCCTTAATGCATTTCATCCTAAATGATCTATGTGATACCATTTACCACATTTCATTCTATATGCAGGTTGATGATATATATTATGCCAGCTGTTATTAGATGTTTTATTGAATATTTTACAATTTATTTGACTGAATACTTTTGTCTCCTATGGCTGCAAGTTTCTATTAAGAAAAATTTTAACAACTTAGTTATATGTTTGGTTTGAAGATTTAAGATACTGATAATGATAATTCAGTGATGAGCAAGTTAGCCCATAACCCTTTAACACCTGAGCCAGCCAAAACACCTTCTGCAATGAATTTGAGAAATGTTCATTGGCAGGTCAACCGAAGACAACTTTTGAAAATTTACCACTGGAGTGGCTAGCTGGATAACTGAGCCAGTAATTCCAGTGCTAAATTTTCTAAAATTATCTCTCACTCTGAATTGACAAAATAAAGATCTGACAAATGCTATGAACTTTGATACATTATTGAATTAACTCAATTCCCCCTGACCAGTGACCAATTAAAAGCTTTTTATCCTATGTGAGCTTTGTACCTCCTTTAATCAATCAAAGCCACTTGAACTTATTTCATTCTGCATTCCATGGAAACAGGGTTTCATCTCTATGAAATCATGCCATCTTTAAAATCATACAAATTACCTAAAATCATTTCAAATATATGAGCTAGAACCGAGATAACCAAATTGTGTTTAAATTATTCATCAAAATGTTAGCAATAGTGTTCAGTAAAGTAATAACTATCATCTGCAGGGAATGAACTGGGTGAAGAAAGCAGTACATTACAAGATAATTACCCTGGAATTATACCCTCCTACATAACAAAGGAATCATTGAACAACCCCCTCTGTGAAATGTCTCAGCTTTTAAAACACAGACACCTGGGCTAGAGGTGTTATTCAAACTCTACATACCATTACTCAGTACTCTCACTCAGTACTGTTCTATATACAATGTATTCTAATGCTTTTTAATGCAAACATTTATATAGCAAGGTTTACATGTATCTATAATAATTAGACATGGCATTAACCTTTAACCCTTTCATCAGAAAAAAATCGACATTAAGCTATAATTAAGTCAAATGAACTAAAAATAAGATCTGCTGAATGTTGACCTTTTGGACAATGATTTGACTGAAAGCTATAACTACCTATTGGCAAGAACAATTTTTATTCTAATTGTTTTAAATATTAATGACGAAGCCAACCAAAAATGCCTTCTGCGCTGGTCTTGTGGAAGGATCATATATATGTATGCTAAGAGACTATTTTTTTTTAATTTACCAATGGAATGACGGATTCCATAACTGAGCCAGTCATTGCATTGTTAAATTTTAAACAAATAGTCTCTTACCCTTCAAATGGACATTTGCTAATGATGAATCTAGTTTTTCTTGGCCAATCTTGGGCATTAAAGAGTTAAAATATAACAATGTTGATGTCAAGTAAATGTTGGTATGGAATTGATAAAAATGGAATTGGAACTGACCTTGTCTGGGTGGAATTGGAATTGATAAAAATGGATTGATGGGGAAACGGAATTGGAATTGGAATTGATAAAATGAATTGAGGTGGAATTGGAATTGATAAAATGGAATTGACTCTTTCCCTGCTACTGACTAACTCTTCGTTTTAAGGCATTTATTTATTTAATTATTGGAAAGAGTAGCCAGTATGCTTAATGCCATCTCTCAATAATTGTGGCCATTACTCAGAATTTACTTGACAAAGCAATAGTGATTCTAATTTTCTTTGTCATTTAGCTTAACATATACGGGCAACCTTAATTTGCGGCGGGCAACCTGAAAATAGATGAAATGGCATCATGCGTTGCCCTGCGGGTAACCACATCTTTTCATTTATTTCTAATGCTGATGTTTAACTGAAATTTGATTTGTTGCTGTCGTAGGGAACAATGACTTTCACTCAAATAGTTTTCAAAGCAAGCCACATGATTTTATTTATAGCAAGAGGTTATATCACCTATAACATGCAGAGTGAAATGGAAACGTTTGAAATAAGTGAAATAAATAGCATTTAACCATTTCAACCCTATAGACCAGATGCAACAAGTTATGATAAAAAATGTCAAATTATTTTTAAATATTTAACGGTTTAACTGTATGGTTGATGTAAAATTTAGATGCTGGGATTGCAACGTTGAAAGGGTTAATACTGTTTTTTGTAATTGTACACTCTAACTATTCATGGACTGATGGAACAATATAAAACATTTATTTTTCTCGTGTGTGAGTGTGTGCATGTGATCTGGAAATGTAATAGTAATAGATAGAACAGTAATAGCAATAGATCAAAATCAGAGTAATTGTAATAGTAATAGAGAAATTCTGAAGTAATAGTAATAGATGTCATGTAATAGAACCCATCCCTGCCAAGTAAGGCTTCCAAACGCAGCAAGAGATGATGATGACGATGATGTTGCTATACAATAAACGAAATCTAGGATTTCTTTTTTCACGAGAGAGTTGATACTTACCTCCCTAATACTTTTGATATTGCTAAATATTGGCTTTCACACAATAAACACTCAGATTTAAAACAGTTAGGTGCCCCTACTGGGCAGGGAGTCAGAGCGTAGTCCGGCGGATGCCAGCCCCACCACCGCGCATGCGCAGACTAGCACTTCCTCTGACTAGATTATTGGCTGACACACATGCAACTATTAAGAGCCTGAAGACCGAGCCTCTGTGGGGTGGAGAGGCCGGGTCCGTATCTAGGGAGGTAAGTATCAACTCTCTCGTGAAAAAAGAAATCCTAGATTTCGTTTATTTCACTTCAAGAGTATACTTACCTCCCTAATACTTTTGATATTGCCAGAATTCGAAAGTGAATCTGGCGGGAGGGAGGCGAGGTCAAAAGACCAGCTCATCCCTATACGCTTTTCTGCGTTTAAGGCACTTAAACTTCTGAAACTGTAAGAAAAAACAGTCAGGATTTGACTAACCATCGGATAACACCACCGATGTATGAGAGATGACCGAATGTCATATGCGCTCCCCCCCCTCCTTCCTGGGAGGAAGAGTCGACTGACCTCAATGTCCTATACGCTCTCTACGTACAAGTGCCATGTACTACAGGACAGAGACGAAAAAGCTCCATTTTCGTAACTCTCAACAATGAACCACACAAATACACAAACCATCACCATATTAATAACGGGTAATCGTGACAATACAATCAACAACGGACAACACATGAACAAGACTGACCTTGTTGAAAATGGCTGCTGACATCATCTTCCCATTGGTAAAGACTGATGCAGGCCCAAAAAAGTGGGTGTTTCCATAAATTAATTGTGAAATATATAAGTAATGAGGAAAAACCTCCTCAAAAAATATAAACCGATTTATTTTTTCAAAACCGACAAGGCGAGAGGATTAGAGGTGTCACGGAGATAATGGTCTGTAAAACTTGACTCACAGTGCCACTGAGCCACCGACATAATATCATCCACAGGGACCCCATTAAATAGGGCCGTGGATGTCACTACGCCGCGGACACTGTGAGCCTTGGCCACGTCAACCTGCTTCCCGGTGGCGGATTTATGGCAAAACTGAATGCATTCCACAATCCACCTGGAAATGGTGTCCTTAGAAGCCCTCCCATGGGGTTCAATATATGACAACCATAACGCTGACTGGTCGGTGCGCCATGCCGCCGTACGTTGTTTGTACCGGCGCAGCGCCCGGACGGGACACCATGCTTTAGAATTAGGATCATATCTAGTTAAAGCAGGCAAAATAATAGGTTGACCTGGATATTTCAACGACTGATTTTTAGCCAAGAAATTAATCCTAGGTAGCAGCTTAAGGCCTTCCCCTGAAACCACAAAACGGTCATCCTCGGCTGATAAGGCATGAATTTCACTCCTACGCCTAGCCGAGGCCGCAGCAATTAAAAACACAGTCTTCAGTGTTAATAGTTTCATAGAAATGGAACTAAGTGGTTCAAAAGGCTTATCACCTAGTACTTGAAGCACTAGCGATAAACTCCAAGACGGAATCACAGGTGGATTCCTTGGTCTTAGATTGCCCATGCCTTTAATTAATACATTCAATGTATTCACTTCATCACTTCCCCTCTTAGCCAAGCAAGGAATAACAGACATTAATGCTGACTTATAACCAGCAATAGAGTTAGGCTTGAGGCTATAGGCATCATAGAGGTGACAGAGGAAATCAGCTACTTCTTGAATAGATGAATCCATTGGATCAATACATCTATTTGAGCACCATTCTGCAAATCTGTTGATTTTATAATTATATGCTCTGGAGGTTGACCCCCTCCTGGCTTTGGCCATAAACATGGCTGCTTGCTCAGAAAAGCCCTCCTTAATTCTAGATTCCTTGACAACATCCACGCAGTCAATCTGAACATTGACGGATTGTTGTGAAGGGCCTTGCCCTGGAAGATAATATCGTCCATCAGAGGCAGAGGAACCGGATTGCAGACCAGAAGGTCCAGCAGATCCGTATACCATGATCGGCTTGGCCAATCCGGGGCGATCAGAAGCACTTGGCATTCCTCTTGTCTGATTTTCTGAAGAATTTTTGGAATCAGGATTGCTGGAGGGAATGCGTATGCATACATTCTCCCCCAGCTGATAGCTAACGCATCTGTTGCGAAAGCGCTTGGATCCGGAATCGGAGAGACGTACGTCGTCATCTTCGCATTCTTCTTCGTTGCGAACAAATCGATGTTGGGTTTCCCCCAATGGTCGAACAGACGATCCGCCACACATTGATTTAGTTGCCATTCCGTGGGTAAAACACTCATCCTTCGGCTCAATGAGTCTGCTAGCAGGTTTAACCTTCCCGGAATATGAACTGCTTTCAAGGTAATCTGGTGATCCAGACACCAACAAAGCAGTTTCCATGTCATCATACAGAGACTGGGCGACTTCGTTCCGCCCTGGCGGTTTATGTAAGTCACAACTGTTGAGTTGTCTGAACGAATAAGAACAATCTTGCCCTGAACTTTCTGTAAGAAATGTTCCAGGCCCAGGACTACTGCTCTTAGCTCCAGTAGATTTATATGTTCCTTTGACTGTTCCAGATTCCAAAGCCCTGATATCGTGGATTCTTCCAGGCAAGCTCCCCAGCCCTCCATCGATGCATCTGTATACACAGTCACCTGAGGGTGGGGAGGGGTTAGCAAAACCCCCGGCAAGAGATTCTCTGTATTCAACCACCATTGCAGGTGGTGAATCAGAGGCGCCAACACTGACACATTCGAGTCCAGCGAACCTGTACTCTGGGTCCATTGTGTCATGAGAAACAACTGGATCGGCCGCCTGCGTAAGGCGGCCTGAGGAATGACTGGTTCCAACGAAACCATCAACCCCAGCATTCTCAAGTAAACCCGTGCCAGGACATGACGACTGTCGCACACTGACTGAATCAACGAGATGAGTTTTTTAACTCTCTCCTGAGTAGGATAAACATATCCTGTCTCTAGATCGAAGAACATCCCCAGGTAAACAAACTTCTGGGATGGAGTCAGCTCTGATTTTGGGAAATTGATCAACCAGCCCAAGTCTGTGAGAATTTTCAAAACAATCTCCAGATTGGCGGACAAACTTTCCCGGGTGTGCGCTTTCAACAGCCAGTCGTCTATGTACGTGTGGACTGCTATGCTTCTCCTGCGGAGGTATGCTGTGATCGCAAGAACCACACGGGTGAAAACCCGAGGAGCCATGGAAATTCCGAAGGGCAACACCCTGAATTCCCACTGTCTGCCCTGGAATGCAAATCTCAGGAAGCGACAGAAACTCCCGTGGATGGGGATGTGGAAATAAGCGTCCTTCAAATCTATCGACGCCGTCCACATCCCCCTCTCCAACCCCGCCAACACCGAGCGCACCGTTTCCATCTTGAAACTGGGCGTCTCGATGAACTTGTTCAATGGCTTGAGGTTGAGAATCGGTCTCCACCCTCCGGTGCGTTTTGTTACTAAGAACAGGGTTGAATAGAAGCCCGGACACCTTTGTGCCGGCTGAATAGCTCCCTTTTGTATGAGGGAATTTATCTCCTCCTCGATACACAACCTTTGCTCTGGATCCCTCGGAATGGGAGTCCAGACTGGCACCAGAGACAGTCGCGACGGCGGGCCTGTCACCCACTCTGGATGATACCCGACGGAAAGCCATCGCAAGACTAAACGGTCCTGAGTTAACCGTTCCCACTCTTGCATGTGGCCGGCTAGCCGGCCTCCCACCGGCCCACCTAGGGACCGCGGTGGACACGAGGCATGCAAGAGCGGCACTGTCTCCGTCGCCATACACACCGGCGTGGTTCTTACCGCGGTAAGCGTACTGTCAGGAACGATAACCACGCCCAGATCCTCGCGCGCCCCGCCCCGCCCCGCGCGCACCTCGGTGCGCGGGCGGCTGCTTGGCTGACAGCGCCTGAGGAACCTGCGCCCCCCTCGCTGCTGGCCGAATCGCACGCGGCCGAGGCCGACGCTGCGACGGTGGCTGGCCACTGACCTGGCCAGCACCACCTCGAGCCTGCAGGGGACGATACGCCGGGGCCGCGGCGCGAGCGTTAGCACGACGCAGCACATCAAACTGCTCGCGCAGCGCCCTCTGGTTATTCACCAGGGTGACCGTCTCTTGGAGGTGGCGACATCCCTCACCTCCAAAAAGACCAGGGCCCGTCATAGGCATACGCAGTAGCCTATTGTACAGGTCCTGAGACGGGCACAGATTGTCCAGGGCAAACGTGCGTCTTGCCCTGACACTCCTGGTCACCGCCCGAGTCATACAGTCCAGCGCCAGGTTAATACCATCCTGGATGGTTCGCTGGACAGTGACCGGACTTGGCTGGCGCGATGCGGATGCCGTTACTACCCCCTGTAACAGCTGGGAGACGTGGGACAGAGCGGCAATCGAAGCCCTCCCACTCTCCTCCGCATCATGCAACGCGGTATTCGCCGAACGCAACGCGTCCGCGCACAAGACACCCGTGTCAGAACGGGAGCCTGGCCGCGCATCCTCACCCAAAGCCGCGCGGTCATCCACGCTGGGCTTGGGTACCACACCGTACCGCTGGTAATCCAGGGGCACGATGCGACAACGCCTGGCCACCTCGCGAGGGGCCTTCGCGAGACGTCCACTCGACTTAATGGACGACTCCGCCGCCTTGAACATGTCAACGACATGCTCCGCCAGCGGCAGAGAAGGCATAGCGTTAGCAGTCGGTTTCCCAGCTAACCACGGCGTGTGAACACGCTGGCTAGCCGACTGCTCCACGGGCAGATCAGGCCTAACGCTCACCAACCACTGGCAAGCGTCATACCAATCCTCCTCCGTGGCTAACTGCGAGCGCTCTACAAGACGGGGTCCTTCGTCTTCCTCCTGAGCGCAAGCAGTAGAGCTTGACGGCGGGTATGCTGATACACCTGGCAAGCCAGGGAAAACACGCGGGCCTGACAGCACCGGCATGAGAATATCACTGGTTTGACCAGGAGCAGGCACCGTGGCAGAGCGCGGGGTATATATAGTCTCACCACGGGCCCGGCCAGCACCAGCAACACCCTCGGCAAGCCGAGGTATGCGGTACCGCTGGCCATCAGCAGCGCCCTGGGCCACCACCTGAGCCGCGGACTTTACTCCAGGGTGAGTAAAACCGTGGAATAAGGCGCCTGTATTCCCCGCGAGGGGTGCACAAACGTCTTCATCCATGTCCACGTCGTCAGACGGCGACCCTAGCAGGTAATCCTCATTACCCTGGTCAGAAAGATTAGACCCCGGGTCAGCAAAGAGAGCTAACCCGGGCTGACCAGGAACGGTGCCATAGGAGGTACTGGCCACCGCGGCGTGCGGATACCCCTGGACTGATAAGCAGCCCGCGGGTTCCAGCGACAACCGTCCACGGTCCCCTATCGGCGCGGCAATAAGCCTGCTGCCAGGGCCGTGGAACGCCCCCTCTAATGGGGCCACCTCTGAATCGTCGAACAACGGAAGCGGACTAAGGAAAATCGATCCAGAGGCGGGGATTACCTGCTCCCAGGGTTGGAAAAAAATCGATTTTTTTCAAAAAAATCAAATCAATCGATTTTTTTGATTTAAATCGATTTCAATGATTTAAATCGATTTTTATTCGCGACATCCCAGGAAATTACGTAAAACTTATACAGTGAAACCTGTATTAAGACACTGGCTGTGGGAGTCGCAGAAGGTGGTCTCTTAAGACAGGTGGTCTCTTAATACAGGTCCAGATGCATTGCTAAACTGTATTTTGGAACTGAATAAAGTGGTATTTTTATGACTTATTTTTAACTGAATTTTAAGCTTGCTGGTTTCTTAATACAAAAAAACTTTGTTCGCTTAAGCAGTTTTAACAGTATTATTATTGCATCATTTTTTATTGCATCATTTTTTTATTGCATCATTTTTCTATTGCATCATTTTTTTATTGCATCATTTTTTTTAAATGATGCAATAGAAAAGCATTTTTTCATTCTTGAAAAATACAGTCAAAACTGCTTAAGTGACAAAGGCTATGAAATATTTTCAATTCCATAATTAGCAAAATGTCTAACTCCGGCCGAAAACAAGATCCAATATGGATTCATTATGAGAAAGTGAAGACCCCAGATAAGGCCGGTGTCCGGGCTGTCTGCAAGGTCTGCCGACACGAACTCCAAGGTATCCCAGAGCGGTTAAAAAAACATGCAGCCAATTGCACAGGTCCACCAACACCAGCACTTCAAGGTCTAGCTGTAGCCGCAACAGAAACGGGGACTTCATCTCAATCTGAGCAGCAGCAGCGCGTTGAAACTGTTGTTGATCAAAACGATGTGGTGGTGATGGAAGTTGAACCTCTGTCAACTTCAAGTTCTGCTTCAGCGGCAGTGAAGCGCCCAGTGCACGGTCAATTAGCTGCTGGTACATTGGCCGCTAAGATACCCAAGCTGAATTATGGTCTACAGAATTATGTCATCAGAACTTCAGCAGAAAAACGTGGTGAATTAGATCGTGATGTAGCTAGGATGGTGTATGCTACGAACTCCCCATTTCGCTTAGTAGAAAATAGACATTTTATAAACCTTGTAAAAGATTTACGACCAGGCTATCAACCACCATCCAGAAAGGACATAGGGGGGAAATATTTGGATGTTATCTACACAGAAGAGCGGGAGAAGGCGAGAAAAAATTTGGAAGGTGAACTTGTCTGTCTAGCATTAGACGGTTGGAGCAATATTCATAACGAGCCTATCGTATGTGCTACAGTGACGACCTGCTTAGGTGATATTTACTTAGTGGATACTACGGACACCTCTGGACATCCTCACACAGCGGAATATCTTTATGACATTGCGAAGCAGACAATTGAAAACACGCACAATGATTTTGGGTGCATTATATGTAGTATCGTCACAGACAATGCTGCTAATGTAGCAAAGATGCGAGAGTTCTTGAAAGAACGACTGGGTTTCAACATGATTGCGTATGGATGCACGCCTCATCTTCTAAATCTGACTTCAAAGGACTTAGAAATGGGTAATGTTAAGGAGCATGTCACACAAGTTGTGAAGTATTTCCGAAATAACCACTTTGCTAGTGCCCAAATACGCCAATCATCGTGCAGAAAGTTAGTGATGCCAGCAGATACAAGGTGGAACACAATGTACGATTGTTTAAACTCGTATTGTGAGGCATGGCCGACACTTGTGACAATCTGTGATGGACATACTGACCGCATAGATGTTGCCATTGCCAATAAAGTTCGTAATGTAGTAATCAAACGTTCTGCAGATGAATACCGACTTTGTTTGAAACCAGTAGCTTGCGCTCTCGATAAAGCTCAATCGGACAATTGCACAATAGCAGAAGCAGTTGAATTATGGAAAGATGTAAAAACGGCCCTGCATAATGACACTAATAATTCAACAAAGCGTGCGGCCGATAAGCGTTATCAACAAGCTGTGACACCTCACCACATGCTGGCCAATCTACTCCACCCTAAATACCGTGGTCGAAACTTGACTCAGCAAGAACGTGAAACTGCACTCACCGTAGCATCCGAAATCCCTGGTTTGATGACTTTGGTAATCAAATTCGAGGCCATGGCACCACCATTTCACATTCTTAAATTTAACGACGAAGTTGTTAATGGAGTAACCTCTCTTCATTGGTGGAAGTCGCACAGACGTGACTTCGAGGATGATCTGCTGGAAGCATTTGAATTCACTCAGCGTCTGATGTCAGCTGTGGCGGCGTCAGCTGGTGTCGAGCGCGTGTTCTCCAGCTATGGGCTCGTGCAGAGTAAGTTGAGAAACAAACTTGGAACTTTAAAAGCGGCTAAACTAGTATTTCTTTTTCGGTCCCTAAACTGTGACAAAGAAAATGACTTCCGGTTTCAGTTGAATGATGATTGTTGACTAGACTAGTGAAGTACAATTGCAGCATTATTGAAAACTGAAAGTGAAAAGTGATGACAGACACATCTATCTGTGACTCAGTTAGGTTTGCGCGATATTGCTTGAGAGAATATCGATATCGTTATTATAAAAAAATTGCGGTATCTCAATAGTCAATATATCGAGTGTTCTGGTTAATCACTTAATTGTGAATAATTAAAGAATATGCATCCCATCATTCATAACATATTGAATATTTTGAAAGCAATTTCACTGGAAGCCGTTGCTGCCTAAGTCAGCAACGGTTTTCAGTGAAATTGCTTTCAAAATATTCAATATGTTTATTATGTTACGAATGATGGGATGTCTATTCTTTAATTATCACTGTTTGAACTAATAATATATAGAGTTCAAAATTTATATATTACGTCATATTAGCAACGATTTTTCAATTTTGTTCACAATTGCATCACAGATACAGTGAGTAGCAATAGGACAGAAATGATGCAATGCATAAATCTAACGAATTAGCCCTAATTAGATGCACAAAATCTATGAAGGTATGCAAAAGTCATCATTGTCTAAGTCTATCAACCTTGTTAACTTCTGTCTTTAAAAATATGCTCAAATTAAAATTGATAAACTGGTGTACATTTTTCAACAATTTTGGTGGACGATGTTGCTGTCTGCGACAGCTCTATCATCCACCAAATTTGTTGAAAAATGTACACCAGTTTATCTTTAACCCTTAGCACACTGATGTCGAAATTTTTAAATTTCAAATTAAATTTAAAGATAAACTGGTGTACGTTTTTCAACAAATTTTGTGGAAGATGGTGCTGTCACAGACAGCAGCATCGTCCACAAAAATTGTTGCAAATTGTACACCAGTTTATCTTTAAATTTAATTTGAAAATTTAAATTATCATGCTCCAGAGTGCTAGGGGTTATGTTTATTTTGAAAAATTAAAACTCCTACATCAGTGTGCTAAGGGTTAATGTAATGTAATGATGTGTTTACGTGTTACAATGTATATAGTTTCTTGCCAGTTTCAGCAATTACTGATTTTGATTTTTGAAGTTGTAGTAAACTACTTAATTTAATAACATTTCAATCTTTATTGTTTTAGTGTTAAATAAAATGGAGCCCAAAAGTCCAACTTGATAAGCACTAGCCAATAGTAATCGAGACACTCAATGACACTCCAGAGTGACTCCAGACGCATGTCATAGCTGAAAAAAGAGACAGTGTCTTGCTTTAAAAGAGTGTGCTTTTGGAATTAGACTAATAGTAATAGCCATACTGGCCCATACATGACTTTTCATGTACACTATTGCTTTAATGGTCATGTAGTGACATGTACGCACATGGAATTCTCCTCTTCTTTACAGCTTACACATACTTAATGATCATACTTTGTACACATGTGTGATGTACTGTGTACATGAACCTCAAGTATGTAGATTGTAGATGTGGACTCGTGCACTGGGTCTAGTCTTGCTGATGACAAATATGAGCAATTAAGTGTATAATTCTATTTTGTGTTGATGTTCAAGTGCCATGGAAGCAGTAAAATAATTATGTTACTTTAATTTAACAAAATTACTGTTAATTGTATTAATTACTTGAAAATTCCTCTATTTTTGCAAAACTGATTTAAATCACGATTTTTTCGATAAAAATCGAGTGATTTAAATCATGATTTAAATCATGATATAAATCAATTGATTTAAATCAAGCCAACCCTGCCTGCTCCGAAGCCGATGATGAGGACAGTAAAGGATCTGGTCCAGGAAGCATGCCACGAAGCAACCCTGGAACCAAATCCTTTACTGCCCTCTTCATCTCTCCCAACATCTCGGTCCGGAAGGCCTCCATATCCACCGCGGACGAGACCTTCCCCTTACCCTTCCTACTTACAACCTCTCGTTTCCGCTTCTTCTTCTTCTCCTCCTCTACCACCTTGTCCGTCGCCTGTAAGCAGCACAAGAATTCGGGCATTAACTCGCCCCCCCAGTGCTTACATATGTCACAATTAACCAATGGGCCACAAGGGCTACATTGAGAGCACAGATGCGGCCAGAACTTTACATGAATAAAACGACCACAGGACGCGCAACCCGGTCCCTGAAACAGGGCAAAGGACAAGGAGTATGAGCAACTAGTTAAGCTTAGAAACTCAATCCAACTCAAAGAGAAGGAAAACGATCATAAAGATCAATATACATCAGAAACCAGCATAGCGCTTGAATAGCTGATAAACACATAGCCAGGCTGATTATGACGTCATTAATCCCGTGACAGGAAAATTCGATCCCAACAAAACATCCAAGTGCAAAGACGAATTGTATGCTGAATGGATAAGTCGACTACACAACCATCAGATACATATAGATAACTCTTTTCTGGCAAAAATGTTAATTATCTCCCTTTGTTTGTTTACAATAATTAACATCACCACATTATCAATAACTAGATACCTGACACTTTGTATAGACAAACCATCCAACGTGACGAACCGGAGAACTCCACCATCTGCACGCCTCTTAACTCTCTCCACCTCATGGGGAAGGAATTGGATCAAGAGGGCAAAGTGAGAAGACCTTTATATTAGGCCTCCAACTCACTGGACATATTATTCATTTGGTTAGATAACCTAACAGAGTTAGTAGGAAATGGAACCATGGTGGAGAGAAAAGCTAACTCTCTGCACTGTGATGCGACCACCTAGCGTCATACAGACCTGTGGACATAAACAGAAAGAGAAATTAGTCATAGGTAGCACCGAGTTGACATAACCCAACTAACCAAGGCGCTTATCACGGTAACCGCGAGTCCCGGAAACACAATACACCGGGAAGAAAACTCGCTAATTTTACTAGAAGTCACCTGATTTAAAGGTCCTAAGTCCCCCTTTGGCGAATCTTTCCGTCCTGCCATCCAAATCAGTGACTATCACACCAAAAAACACCACTTAAACAGTCTAAGATTAAGGAAAAGCTATTTCAACAAAAAGACATGTGTGAACTCTCTGCCAATAATCTAGCAAAGAGGAAGTGCTAGTCTGCGCATGCGCGGTGGTGGGGCTGGCATCCGCCGGACTACGCTCTGACTCCCTGCCCAGTAGGGGCACCTAACTGTTTTAAATCTGAGTGTTTATTGTGTGAAAGCCAATATTTAGCAATATCAAAAGTATTAGGGAGGTAAGTATACTCTTGAAGTGAAATGTGCTATTTACAGGTTCAGATATGGAGCCACCGGCTACTTGAGCTGTTGACAGAGATGTAGATACATACAGTATTTTAACTTATTTACAGGACTATTTACACTATCAGAGCATATTCACAACTGAGTTCCCGATACAGGGCCTGACACTCAGAGTGAGTTCTTTTATGTCCCCAATGGCACAGACACCACATGAGATGGGGCGACGCCTTTGAAGGACGTATGGAAAGGCGCAGGTTTTTACACCTTGATCCAGGGATGTGTCCAGAAAGAAATGTGCCGGGCGATCCAAGGGAGGGGGGGGGACCAGAAACTAGATGCTCACTCTGAGAAGACATTTCCTGCATTTTGAGGGGTTAAAAGAGGAGAATCTGACCAATTTTCATGTAAATCTGGGAGAAGACCATTATGTGTGGTTGGGATGGCCCTTACCCTACAAAAATCTGAACAAAGATAGTCTTAAAAGCCATTTCCTGCATTCTGAAAGTTGAAAAAACCTGTCTCACCCTATCACTTACCCCCTCCCCTTTTTAAAGGCATGAAACAGTTATCATCAAAGGGAAACCACTATTTCCTCTTGCTGTATTGCAATAACAATCTTACGTGTATCATTCTTAAATGATGAAATAAAACTCAAATTGACAAGTCATTGTATGAGTCAATATCAAAATTTGTAGGAATTTGTGTCCAAGACACATCACCGCCAAAATATGTAATTCAGTTTTAAGTTATTCCATGCCTGTACAATATTAAAGTATGATATATATAAATATACGAATAAAATTGTTGATCCGATATTTTCTTGCATTTCAGAAATGCCAAATGCTCTAAAATATGGTGAAATAGTCATGTCCCCCGGTCACCCGTAGATCGAGTTTACTGCAATATTTTAATAAAATGTGCTTATACAATATACTTTTACTTCTTATGTCAAGATTTGCATGCGCTGTTTTAAGAAAATACATTAACAGGCTGGAAATGGTGAAAGAACAGGCAAAAATTATGTTTGTTTATGTGTCCCCGGATTCTAGGTCCATCCTGTTACATTTATAAATATTTGTAAAATAATAACTGATCCCTACACTAGAATCTATGCGCTTCCTTTTATTTTTAACAACAACTTCCTGTGTGAAAAGAAAACAACTGCTCAACAATATCAGCCCATCAAAGAAATCTGTAGACACAAGCCAGTAAGTATACATGATATAGTATATTTTAGAAGGTCCGTACTGTTATGCATGCATTTATGCAGAAATATTCAATGCAACTGGGTGCTATTCCCTCAGCTAAATGTACAGATGATGCAATGCTAAAAGCACATGTTCATCACGCCTCTAAGGGAGCAGGCATTATTTCATGTGGTTTTAATAATTAATTTGTCCATTCTGTTACAGTCCATCCTGTTATGTGCTATTTCGTAACAGTATGGACTCGTTTGTAACAGGATAGACATTTCCTGATATAAATTGCAATATTTAATTTAATTGATAGATCTTTGAGCCATAGACGTGTCATACATACATCTGAAGCTTATGATTCATATGTATACATAAATACTGATTTAGCAGTCGAAGCTCCTGGATATAAATATGTGTGTAACAGGAGTGACATTTTCTGATATGGGAACACTATGAGATAGTAAATGAAATAACGCCTGAGCTGATATATATAGTAGCCCTAACTGACTATATGGGTCACAAAGGCACATATGTGATTATATAATATTAATTCTCTATTATAATTGCACTGTTACCTGCGCTCTAAGAGAATCACAGATTCTGTAACAGGAAGGACATATGCAATGCAGATACTAATTCCTCTCGAAAAACCACTGCGGTGGGATTGCTTATAAAGTTCGTGATCACCATTAGTTTCATTGCATCGGCTCGAGGGTCGTGGGTGGGGGTGGGGCTCGAGTTTCTTTTGTAAATAACCCTTTATGGCCACAAAATGGCAATTCTTTAAGGCATGTGATCTTACTAATACCTGCTTTAAGGAACAATCATCTTGTGGAATAGAATAGAATAAAATTTTATTGCGTAAAATCCAAACATATGATAGCAAGATACGACTAATACAATAAAATATTTCAAAATAAAACGAAGGAAATTATATAAATGAATAACGTAGTATAAATAAACGTAAAAGTAAAATATAAGCTATACATGTATGCAGCATATGGCAATATTACAGTCAAACCTGGCTACAGTGGGCACTTTTTCTGAAGCATGACAATAGGTCAACAAAGACAGTCTGTCAGTTAATGCAATAACATTAACTATGGAAATATCATTTGTGGCCTCAAGATACAAGATCACCAAGACGTGTGGTCTTGCGACCACTCGTCTTAATGTACTATCATCTTGAGTCCACAAAATTGGTATCTCGTAACTCAACTGTAATAGCTCCATACAAGCATAGCATGTGGTGACAAGAGCGTACATCAATTATAAACAGGTTTGGTAGTAAATTGCCATAAAGATTTTTGTAAATGTAATTTATTTGTTTTTTTATAGGAAAATGGCGATGTCAAATGCTGAGAGGCAGCGCAAGTACAGGCAGAACCGTGACTGTGATCCTGCGCGTCGACAAGCATACCTAGAGAAGGAGAGGAAGAAACACAAGGCAGATAAGGCATTAGGAAAAAAGAAATTGGTTGCGAATATGACAGAAAGAGAGAAACGGTCCACAAGAAAACGGTGGAGGAAGCAGAAACGTACCATTAGGGCAAGGCAAAAACAATTGAAGGATCTTCATACTCCACCAAATTCGCCAGACTTGAGAAATGAAATGCAGGAACGACCTGGACCATCAAGACAAATGAGACAGAGCCGGAGCAGACAAAGCAGAGAACACGCCAAATGCTATCGTGATAATAAACTATTAACGAAACAGTTAATTTTCCTTAAAAAGAAGAATGTCATGTTCAAAAAACAACTCTATAGAGAAAAGCAGAAGCAGAGAACCTCAACAATAAATGACACGCCAAGAACAAAAACTAGAAAACTTTTAAGACAGCTACCGAGAAAGGAAATCAATAGAATGCTTATCTTCCAAAATGTACTAATTGAACAACTTAGGGAAGCGTACAAAGGACAACTAAAGAAGCTTGAAAAGAGTCGTTTGTCAAAACTACTTTCAGGTTCCATTTTGCGGAAATATAGAATGAAGTGTGTAGCATTTAAACGTTTGGGCATTAAAACTAGGAATGTATCGAATGAGAAGAACTGTCTGTCGCGACGACTATGCCAAAGTGTTAAGGACTTTTATTTGAGGGATGATGTATCGAGGATTACAAATGGAGTGAAAAATACAGTGACATCCAAAAAAGTTAAAAAGCAACGTCGTATTTTGAATGACAGTCTTAAAAATCTGCATTTGAAGTTTTTGACTGAAAGTAGTTCTAAGATTAGCTATACAACATTCTGTCGACTTAGACCGTTTTGGGTATTATTTCCAACTGAGAGTGATCGGAATACATGTATGTGTAAGACGTGTGAAAACACTCAATATATAGCTACAGCGTTGAAGCATGCAGACATTATATCCACAGATAATATCGATGGTATTGTGGAAAGCATTGTTTGTGACATAGCATCCAAAGATTGTATGTATGACATCTGTAAAACATGCAAATGCAAAATGATAATGACAAAAAACAATAACACACAGTTACAAATAGAATTCTATCAGTGGAAAACTAAGAAGGAGAAAAGAATGATTGGTAATGAAAGTAAGAACCTAGTTGAAAAAGAAGTGACTTTTACCATAAAGGAATTAGAAAAGGAATCCGCGTCAGATTTACTAAACAAATTACAACAGCAAATTTTAAATTACAAACGACATCTGTTTACAATGCGGTCACAATTCACATATTTCATGGAGAAGAAGAAAAATCTTCAGGAGGACGAGTGTTTGATCCACGTCGATTTTTCAGAGAACTATGTGTGCAAAATGGGGTCAGAGGTTCAAGGGATGCATTTTGGAGCATCTAAGAAACAATTGTCATTGCATACCGGCATATATTTTATAGGGTCATCTATAAAGCAAACGTTTTGTACTGTATCAGACAACATTTACCATGGTCCTGGGGCAATTTGGGCCCATTTAAAACCCATATTACGTGAAATTAGAGTTGTTAGCCCCACTGTTCGTACTATCGAGTTCTTTAGCGATGGTCCCACTAGCCAGTACAGACAAAAAACGAATTTCTTTCTGTTTTCTACTGAGATTTATAATCTAGGATTTGAGCGTGCTGCTTGGAATTTTTTTGAAGCAGGTCACGGAAAGGGTGTGCCAGATGGAGTAGGTGGAGCCATGAAGAGAAATGCGGATAGGAACGTAAAATATGGCCATGATATTGTATCTGCAAAATCGTTTATTGAAAACATGAACAACAGTGAGACAAAAACTAAAGAAATATCAATACATGAAATAGTTAATGCCAAACACAAAGTTGACAAGCTAAAATTACAAGTCGTCCCAGGTACTATGAAGATTCATCAAGTACTTACTTATTCCCCTGGACAAATTCTATACAGGGATATAAGTTGTACATGTACTGAATCTAACGAATGTAAAGGGCATGTGTTAAAATGCCGTAAATTTACATTTGACAGTCATGCAGAATCAGATATAGATCATGAGTCTGCTGTAGAACATAGCAGTATAACTGTGAGTGATGTCGCTGTAAATGATGGTGTGATTGTTGACAATGTTGAAGAGCGTGATGGCTTGCCTGTGAATAATCTGCTGACGCATGATCGTTTCACGTCTAGTGTTATTTCAGACCTAAATGATATGACTGTTGATAATAGCGTTGATCAGGACCGCATGACTGTTGATGATAATTTGCATCATGACTGTGTACCTGGCATAAATGATATGGTTGGTAATCACAGTGTGAATTGCAATAACACTGTTCAATCAGATGTTGTTACTATTAATGATAATAATCAAGTATTAGAGAAAAGTTGGAAGAATATTCCCAAACTGTCCAAATGTATTGGGAAACATGTTATTGTAAAGTATGTCTACGAAAATGTCCAAGACAGGCTTTATCCAGGGTTTGTGGAAGATAGTGATGGAGACGACCTCTATGTCGAATGTATGCATAGGATAGGAAAAGGCAGCAAAAACCGCTTTTATTGGCCCAAAAAGAACAAAGATAAATGCTGGTTTCAGCGAGATAATGTTTTAGCCATCATTCCTCCACCGAACCGAGTAAAGGGTCCAGGGTCGCAATATGAGGTCACACATAACATATGGGAATCTATCATTAATGATCATGATGAAACAATGATAAATGTTGACCATAATAATATGGCAGTTATTGACTCTGTAGGTCGTGGTTTCGAGCTGCATGTTGCTGTTATTGATACTAATGATAGTAATTTGGCTGAGCAAATGGTTGTTAATAATAATGATGATATGGATGTTAGCAGTGCTGATAGAATGACTGTTTATGACATTGACACTGCTGGTATGGATGTTAGCAGTGCTGATAGAATGGCTGTTGATGACACTGATGGCGTGGATGTTAGCAGTGCTGATAGAATGACTGTTGATGACACTGATGGTGTGGATGTTAGCAGTGCTGATAGAATGACTGTTTATGACACTGACACTGATGGTGTGGATGTTAGCAGTGCTGATAGAATGACTGTTGATGACACTGATGGCGTGGATGTTAGCAGTGCTGATAGAATGACTGTTGATGACACTGATGGTGTGGATGTTAGCAGTGCTGATAGAATGACTGCTGATGACACTGATGGTGTGGATGTTAGCAGTGCTGACAGAATGGCTGTTGATGACACTGATGGTGTGGATGTTAGCAGTGCTGATAGAATGACTGTTGATAACACTGACACTGCTGGTATGGATGTTAGCAGTGCTGACAGAATGGCTGTTGCTGATAGTGATAGTTTGCCAGTTCATGGTAATAATGATATGGCTGGTATGAACATTGTGGATTACGAGAATGTGGTTGTTAATAACACTATTGCTGCGAGTGTCAATGGTACAAATGACAATGTAGTTAATTTTACTGCTGGTGTGGATGGTAGCAGTGTTCATCGAACGACTGTTAATAATAATGATAGTTTGATAGTTAGCGATACGGATGATGTGACTGTTATTGATATGGTGGCGTATGAGAATGTGGTTATTAATGAGAATGAGAATGTGGTTGTTAATGCTACATGTACTGAGAATGTGGCTGTTACTGATACTAATTATGTGACCATTAATGGCAGTGATGAGGTGGAAGTAAATGATACTAATCATGTGGCTAAGATAAGTATTGATAACTACAATGGTGTGGCTAACACTAACTCTGTGAATCAAGATAGTGCGATTTTTCATGATACAATGGAGCATAATGGCATGCAATGTACATATATTCCTGAACAGTCCAAATGTTTAAAGAAGTATGTGATCGTAAAATATGACAACGTGCTCTATCCAGGCTTTGTAGAATCTATTGATGAGCAGGAGCTGTATGTAGAATGCATGCACAGAGTGGGAAGAGGAAAGAAAAATAGATTTTATTGGCCAAAAACTCATAAAGACAAATGTTGGTATGAAAGATCGCATGTTGTAGCAATAATTCCACAGCCCAAAATGATAGATGGTGTAGATTCCCAATTTGAGATCGACGTTGATATCTGGAATTCTGTTGCAAAGTAATTTAAGCATACATCACCAGAGCGCTAGTCGAATTTACTATGTAGCTAGTCGAATTTGCTATGTATTAATTCATTTCCTATTTCTGTAAAAATTATATTCAAGCAAACAGTTTATATTTTGATCACACTCCATTGTAATTATGCAATTTTCTGAATAGTATGTATAGCTTTTTATTATCTAATTTCCATGAAATTACTCATTAGCTTTTTGAAAATTAAATATTGACTACTGTTACATACTATTCAAGAAATTGATCCAATGTTCCAATGATGTATGGCTTAAATACTAAGAGCAAACTTAATGACGTTCATTAAATTACCCACCAGCTAGAACATTAAGACACCGATCTCCTGGCGGATTATGCTAATGTAATGCCAATGTGAAAAGGGTTTATTATAATGTTATTTCATTCTTTTATGTACTATTGTTTAAGCTGATATTTTCTGAATTGTGTTTGAACTGTTTCGTGGTGTCCCTCCTGTTACCACATTTTGAGGTTTTCACTAATATTAAGATTTTATTGTTTATTACTTGTGTATGTTAAGATAGGTTTGTGCGATTACACGATTAAATAAAAAATCGCGAGTATTTTTAAATCACGAATTCATACGATTAAAAATTAATAATCGAATAATCGTGAATAAAATAAACTGCATAAAATATCTCAAAACACACCTAATAATTTCTCTTTAATATGACCAGTCAAGAAATTGTTCAAGAAACTCGTAATTTTCTCGCATTAATTGTCCATTTACAAGCAAAAGGGAGAGTATTTTTGAAAATAGGTCGCTGGAATGGCTTGCTCGATCATCGAGCCAGGCATTCCCGCGATCAATTTTCAAAAATAGTCTTCTCTCATTGTTACTATAGGGTATCAAGGTAATTTAAAGGGCTGATTAATCGAGTAATCGCGATTATTATTTAAGGATCGATCGCGATCACTCGAACCAATAATCGTGCAAGCCTATACTAAGATAGATTAGACAAATCATTGCATCAAAATAACTGTCGAGTAGCATTTACTGATAATATGTTTGTGTTCCATCCTGTTACGGGATCGGTCCATCCTGTAACCGTGATGTCCCTCCTGTTGCAGACATTGTTTTGTGAATGCAAGGGGATAAAATATATTTAAAAAGAATTTAATTCCTAACTATCTATGTATTGGAATTAATTTTTCTGAGCCACGACAATTTAGTGGATGATCAATACAATACACATGAAAAATTTGAAAGAAACTATGCTAAAAAGGACTATTTTATCAAAAGTATGTCTTCTTTAGTCAATATTTCTATTCTTTTTCTGCTGTAATGTGATTTTACTCTGTTAAATCAGAGATTTGTCATAATCCAAGCCTCCAATTTACGAAATTGTATGTACTTGTAACAGTAATTCAGTTCTAAACTCAGAATAATACATTTGTAACAGGATGGACAATCCAAACTAGTATTGCATCGTTTAGCTCTGGAAAATGCTGAATACGTCTGGCAATAAGGTTGCACTTGGTGATTTTTATTATCTAGTAACATTACTTTAATTGAAAACTTAATAAAATTTGAGTTTAGAAATACTATATTTTTCGATTTTGTTTGCATTAAATTTTTGCAACTTTTGATATTGACTCGTATATGTATTGTCGTAAACCAACATAAAATGACCCAAAACAACGTAGGAAATAAAATGAGGTTATATCTCTTCTTAAGTTGGACGACCAAATTAAAGCTCTTTTGTGATTGGAGGCATTCCACTGAACTTTATCTGGACTAGAAGGAGTCCTCCCACATAAAAAACGATTTTGCAACGTCGCAAATGGCAATCTCGCAAATTAATAATAAATATATGTACAGATGTTTTTAAAACACTTTGAGCGATAAATTCACTATTATCTCATCAGTAAATGTATTCGGCTGTATATTTACAGGCGAGATTTTTGTTCACTTGGACGATTTCGTCTCGGCCGACTTGGTTACGTTACATTCTACAGAGTATTAATCAGCTATAGGACGAGTTTATGCCAGCACTCTCGTAGCTACTCGAAGCTCCCCTCCTATTTGTGGATTGCGCAAGTCTCTAACCAGGTAATACTATTAGCATCTTCGCACTACTCGGGTAACAACCTAAACTCGTCCACGTGATTTCTATTTTTTCTCAACGCCATTTTATGTCATACTTTGGATTAATTTTGATGAAATAAACAATGTTTATTAAAATATAAGCAATATTTAGGCGGCCCCAATTAATAATTTCCCTCCCGTGATGATGGATATAAGGTATACATTAAGCATAGGCGTAAGATGGTAAGAATTTCTAGCGTGAAAAATTGAATGTTATTTTTTGGTATCTTTTTTTTTCGATTTTTCTTTTATGACAATTTTTGAAGTAATAAACAACGCATTCTTTGGTTGTTAATGAATTCTCGCCGAAAATATATAATTTTGCAACTGCAACTGTTAATAAAATTGATAAATTTAGAGCCGGGCGGAAATAGCCAAATTTGCCAGAGTGCCGGCCGGACACTGATGAGTGGTGGGCGTGTGCGCCCGGCGCCGCCCTTCCTCGGCCCATCCCTGTTGATCATATGCCTGAACGCAGGATCGAACCACGCTCATTGGCATTCCAAGCATGTGCGACACATCAATGATGATGATGATGATGATGATATAGTAGGGTGATTACTGATGTGGTAGTGGGATGGGTGGACGAAAATTCAAAATCAAAGGCCTGTTTGTTAGTGTATCTGATCATTGTTTGTTACAGTTTTTGCGCACTGTGCATGTCAATGATGTGACCATGGCTTAATAACAAACTTTTCGCATAAGCCAAATAACAACTCAACTGCAACACAATTTAACAATATGCGATACGAAAACTGGTAATTTTAATATTAAACTGACCAAAACTTAGTTTGCTAATATTGACGAATGTTGATTGTTTTACAGGTCTTATTCATAAATTTAGTCTACTGTTAGCAATACAAAGTTCTCATATTGTAAAGAAAATTAGACACAAACCGGTAAAAGACTCTGTGTTGTGACGTGTTATTCTGAGGAAAAATTTAGCTCACCTGCTCCGAAACGACCAGTAATTATATCGCGTCCTCCAAGATCAAACCCCACACACCGGAAAGAGGTGGTGATCAGAGGCGTCTCTAGTCATTAAATAGACCAGGGTCCGTGCCTGGGGTCTGGGATGTGTCGTCCCCTCCCATCGATCGACGGTCATGGGTCCTCCATGGAGAAATTGGCGTTGATGGGAACAGTATCAAAGGCTTTCATAAAATACATGTACACAATGTCTACCATAACCCCTTTGTCCAGTATTTGTGTCTACTTGTCCATCTCTTTCAGCAGTTGAAGGCTTAATTGTTGACCTTCCAGACAGAAATCCGAATTGTGCGATACTGAACAGTTCATTTCTTTCCATATGGATTAGAATCTCAGCTCTAACCAAATCTCGCCATTAATTTACATACGCCACTTGCTAGGCTAACAGGTCTATATATAGTTACTGTAGGCTGCCCTAGCAGGGTATCTTAATTACAATACTGGAAGCTTTCATGTCACTGGCTCGTGCTCTCCGCACTGTAAGTCTTTATAACATAATCCTATGATTTAATTACCATAAATTTCCCTATCAGGATCTCCTGCTCGAGTATTGCAAGGTTTCTTAACACGATCTCCTCATCTACACAGCATAAGCCTCCTTAGCAAGATCTCTCTTTAATGACATTACTGTTAAACCTCCATGTCCTGATCTCTTGAGTTCAGTACTCCTTCTCTAACAGAATCTGTTGGTATGAGTAATGCAGGCTTCCCTTCCACGATATACTGATTTCAGTACTATAGGCCTAATGTCCTCTTGCAAGACCTCATGAGCCAACTACTCTAACCTTCCTTAACAAAATTGCTTAGCAAAATCTCATTGAGATTATCGCGGGTGAATGTGAATTGCTACAATATAAAGGAGTTGTTGAGGTCAGCCTTACTACAAGCGGTGTTGGTGCTTATGTACCAGGTACATCGAGTTTGTTGTTAGTTATTACTGACACACTTAAAACAAACATGTTTCAGTCCTGTTAGGCACAAATATCTTAGGTGGCTTACAGCAAGTTTGCAGATCAACATCGGGAAATCAATTTTTGCAGAAGTCAGCACTCCACACACCATGGTAAACTGCTTTCCGAAGTATAGCAATTCATTAAAGCCAAATGCTAAGATTAAAATTATTTACCAAAGTTACAAGTCTCCTAGTGTTGATGTTCACATCATAGCTACAAAAAAAGTTGGTATCACCCGAAGCCTTGTTGTGTGAACACCCGCCTGGCACTATTCAGAATATGGCTTCTGAATAGTCGACCAGTCTTTCATTTGTGGAGACGGATGGTCTGATACATGAATAGTTACAGCATGGAACTGATCTTACACAATACTGCAACCTATTTTCAAAATGTGATGACGCTCTAAGTCATACCAATATTGTTCACCACCGGATTGACTTATATGATGACGCTACTTTCAAACAAAGACATTGTCATATCTCAATCGCAATGTATAAAGAAGTTTGCAGCCATGAACAACAGCTATTGCTTGCTGGAATGATTATGCCATCTTGTAGTCCTTCGGCTTCAAATGGCGCTCTAGCCCAGAAGAAAGATGTAATCCATAGGATGTGTGTGGACTACTGCCAGCTTAATAATCAGACATTGAAATACTCATACACTTTGTCACATATTGAAGAACTATTAGACTCTTTGGGTGGCATGAAATATTTCTCAGTACTGGATATGAAGAACACATATCATCAAGTGGAGGTAGAAGACTCATAGGTAGAGAACAACCTTCGCGATTGGGCAGTTTAGTGTTTATGAGTACAATCGTATGCCCTTTGGCCTTTCAAATACACCAGCAACATATCAGCGACTGATTGAAGATTGTCTTGATGGCCTTCACTTGAAAATATGTCTTGTCTACCGTGATGACTTGAGTAATCCTCTGCAGAACCTATGATGAACATCTTGATAGGCTACACCTCATACTTTGCAGATTCCCGGAATGTGGATCAAAGCTGGCCACTAAGAAATACAAAATTTTCAAGCATTGCGTTAGCTATGTTTGGCTATATTGCATCTGCAGACACTTTGTAAGCGGACCTAGGAAAATGGTGAACAGATTCGACAATGTCTATACCATTGACACCTGAGGAAGTCACAGAATTTATAGGATTTGTAGGTTATTATCGCAGGTTTATAAAGGATTTCTCCAAAATAGTAAGACCATTGAATCAGCTACTTCTAAAATCATGATTAATAAGTCTCAGAAAAGTTCACTTTACAGATTGGATTACTGATTCTGCAAAGAAAGCATTCAAGGAACTGTAACTCGGATTATGTACTTCACTCATCCTTGAATATCCAGGTTATTTAAAACCTTTTGAGCGACAACCTGATGCTAGTACACATGGGCTATTCACTGTGTTGTAACCGGAACATGATGGCCACCTACAGGTTACAGCCTATGAAAGCAGAGGTTGGACCAAATCAGATTTTTATGTTTACGATGGGAAGTTTCAGAGGTTCTATGACTACTTGTATGGGCATAAAATTGTACTCATCTAGATGCCACAGGATATACATGGTCGCTTAGATGAGCAAATTCTAACTTCAGCATCAAGTACCCTTAAAAGCCAATGCTGATGCATATGTACTCTCCCATTTGCCTGAGTAAGAGCATGACCAAGTGGTGCAAATTTCATCGGATTCTGTCATAGCAATTTGTAAAAGCATTCATGGGCCAAATATGGTCGAGTTTAGGCTTTTCTACTGATACGGTTGACAATGACAGAGACGTGTCAGATGATATTTGTAACATGAGTGCTAGAGTGGAGAATTGCTCAGCCTAAAGATCATGCCCTACATCACATCATCGAGTATGTGAAAGTGGAACAAAACATGACAGAATTAAGATTATTGGAGATCAGTAAATATCCACCTTGCTAAGGTGTTTTAATCAGTTTAAGTTATGTAGATAAGTGTTCTATACGGTACCAGATGTAGATGGAGTATAGAAACATCAGTTGGTGTTACCAGCCAACTACCATACAGCTGCTATACAAGGACTTCATGGTAATGTTGGACATCCTGGTAGAGCTACTGCAAGAACCGTTCTACTGGTCTGGGATGGCCAAGGATGGTGAACAACACATTCAGACATGGCATTGATCCTTAACACGTAAGTCATCCATTAACAGGCAAATACCTCTTGTCAGTATCAACACCTCACAGCCATAAGAACTGGTATGCATGGATGTCCTGATTTTGTTGTCATCACATGGAGGGAAGGGGCATGTCTTGGTAATTATGGACATATTTTACAAGACACGCTCAAGTCTACGCGACAAGAGACATGACTGCTAAGGCTGAAGCGTTCTTCAACAACTTTGTACTCCACTATGGTCTGCCAAAAAGAATCCATTCAGATCAGGATGCCAAATTCGTCGGCAAAGGGATGCAGGAATTATGTCATCAGCTCCACACTTTACCAACCAATGGACAATGAACACATTAACCACATGTGTTGCGATGTTGTCATTATAGATCCAGAGAGAAAGCGGAGTTGTTTACATCGGTTCGCTAGTGCACAACTAAAATTGCATCCACCATGAAACCACCTCAGTCTCGCCATTCTTCTTGATGTTCGTAAGACATCAACGTTTGACAGATTTGGCATTTGGACTCGAGCTTGAGACAAGCAAGTCAAATGGTATCCTAAAATACACAGCGTCTAAGAAAGAAGTCTTATGACAGCATACAACCTGGTATCAAGAATAGCCACTACTTCTTAAGCAAAACAGAGCTCTCACTATGATTAATGAGTTAGAGCTGGCACACTAGAAGGCAATAATGTTGGTAAATATTCTAATATCTGAGGGGCGACACAAACTGTCTGATAAGTAAGAGAATGGTGTCTATGACTATGTGGTCCTCGATCAGCCCAATATCGCCATGCCATTTGGTGAGCATAGACAACGAGCATTACACAGGAATATCCTACTTCCAACAGACTCTCTCATTTGTCATGATCTGCCAGCAATTCTACCAAACACACCAGTTTTATCGGCTGTTAACTCTGTCCCGCCTATGCTGAGACCAAGACCAGCAAGGTGGGTGGATCCATCATCATCGAGGCCAACAGAAAAGCCAGACCAGCTCCGTCAGTTGACGAGACATGCCAAGAGGATGAAGATGACGATGGAATAGAAGCTAGCTCTATGGTTGGTTACACTGTCGCTTCTAGACCATCACCCAGTAGATGGTACCATGAAAGCTGATGAAAGTGAAGAACCAGCTCAAAGTGTTTGTAGAGATGAGGAGTGAGCACAAAGTACCAAAGATGATGAACCTGTTCAAAATGCCAATGAAGATATGAACCAATCTTCGGCTGTAGGTGTTATTTTAATGGACACACCAGAAATTCAGGAACAGCAATTAGATCAGCTTGACATACTATCTCCACGAGTACGGAAGCGAATGAAATTTGTACTCTCAGCTATGGTGTCACCACCTGTACTTCTACTACTGTAAGCACCACGGAGGCATTGATGGCAGGATGGCATCTGATATCTATTTACACTATCAGAATGTATTAAAAAATGAGCTCTCGATACAGGGCCTGACACTCAGTGAATTTTTTCATGTTCCCATGCTATAGACACCACACATGATGGGACTGACAGCTTTATGTCACCTCCAAAGGACGTGTCATGTAAATTACACATGGAGCAGCGCAGGTTTTTGCACCTTACTCGCATGCCTAAACACGGGTATTTCAGATTTGAATTCCAAGCATACACTGATCAGCGGCTTAGCCTTCTTCGCCAATGATCCATCACTGTAAGCCATTATCAAGAAGGATATATAGAGCTCAATACTGTCAGCGTCCTTCATCAGAATCTCAGCCAACTAGTTCCCAAAGAGCACACTGTGTAGCAGGATCTATTGATGAGTACCATAAGATAATAATAACAAAACCGCTTGATCTATTTACTATAAGTTTCCATAGTATTATATCATGATCTACGTACTGTACGCTTCTCAAACATGATCATCTGATCTAAACACACCAAAACTTCCTTAGCAGAAGCCTAGCAAATTGTAAATTTTTACATAAAACAGATGCGTGGGTCTGTACTAAATCCATGGGTCTGTAAGGGATGCATGTGCATGTCGAGTCATCAGGTCATCATGAAACAAGAGGCCATCATAGGATCGTTCCACCAAGTTTTGTTGAAATCGGGTTATTGATTGAAGGAGTCCCGTTTTCAAATGGTTCCGGAAAACTTTCAGACAATCAGAGATTACTGCCAAAACATTGACCTATCGAAATTCTGAATAGAATTTCTAGAGGTTACGATAATAGGATCCTTCCAACCAAAATTGGTTGAAACTTATTAATGAGTAGAATTTGATATGAATTCCCATTTATCGGAAAACCCAAGATGGCCACCATCAAAATTAAGCCGTCAAAATTCTGTATACAAGTCCTGAAGCGTACAGGCCTAGGGTTCTTCCAGTTGTTTGGTTGAAATCGGCCAAGCGGTTAATGAGAAATTGTCTTTCAATTGATTTCCCAAAATATTAAAATTCGAAATTGCCGCCGGAAAAATTGACCAATTAAAATTCTATATGCAACTTCTAAAGCCTACTGCCCGAGGCTCGTTCCAACCATCTGGTTGAAATTGCCCAAGTAGTTAATGAGTAGACGATTTTCAGTCATGTTTCAGAAAGTTCAAGATGGCCACCGAATAAATTAGCCAATTAAATTTCTATAAACAAGCTCTGAAGCATAGCACTTTAGGGTCCTTCCAGCCGAGTTTACTTGAACTCGTTCACGCGATTAATCAGTAGTCTTTTAACTGATTCCCCAAAATTTTCAGAATATCCAAGATGGCCACCAGAAAAATGGACCATTCAAAATTCTGTATACAAGTTCTGAAATCTACCAGCCTAGTATCCTTCCAGCCAACTCTGGTTGAAATTGCTCAAGCAGTTAATGAGTAGCATTTTAAATGATTTCCCGCCATTTTTCAGAAAATCCAAGATGGTTGCTGATAAAAATTGACCAATCAAAATTCTGTATATACGTTCTGAAGCATACTAGGCTAGGGTTCTTACATACAAGTTTGATTGAAATCGGCCCAGTGGTTACTGAGTAGGCTTTTAAGTGATTTCGAGAAATTTTCAGAAAATCCAAGATGGACCAATCAAAATTCTGTATAAAAGTTTTGAAACCTACCAGCCTTGTATCCTTCCAGCCAAGTCTGGTTGAAAGTACTCAAGCAGTTAATGAGCAGTAGCGATTTAAACGATTTCCCGCCATTTTTTTTTTTAATTCAAGATGGCCACCGGAAAAATGGACCAATCAAAATTCAGTATACAAGTTCTGAAGGATACCATGCTAGGGTTCTTTCATCCAAGTTTGATTGAAATTGGTCCAGTGGTTATCGAGTAGGCTTTTAAGTGATTTCCAGAAATGTTCAGAAAATCCAAGAGGCGACGAAAAAAATGACCAATCAAAATTCTGTATACAAGTTCTGAAACATACCAGCGTACTATCCTCCCACCTAAGCCTGGTTGAAATTGTCCAAGCAGTTAATGAGGAGTAGCATTTTAAACAATTTGCCACAATTTTTTGTAAAATTCAAGATGGCCACCGAAAGAATTGACAAATCAAAATTCTCTATACAATTCTGAAACCTACCCCCATAGGGTCCTTCCAGCCAAATTAGGTTGAAATCCGCCAAGCGGTTAATGAGGACTAGCGTCTTTAAAGGAAAAGTTGATGGATGGATGATGGATGGACGGTCACCATGCCATAAGCTCACTTGGCCATTCTGGCCAGGTGAGCTAAAAACTGCCTATCTAATGGAGGAATCCAGTTTTAGCTATGCCCTGCCCATCTCTAACTAAGCTTCACTCACGCTTTGACCGTGTTGGGATGAATTAATCCCTGAACTCTCTGAATCTAAATTTTCAAAAAAATACAGGTGAGCTGTTGAATATTTTGAAACTAATTTGATTGGAAGCATAGGCAGCAACAGCTCCCAGTTAAATTTGTTTCAAAATATTCAAGAGCATGTTTATTAAACAACGCTTAGTTCGTCATCAATTAAGTATTCGCGACAAACTTAGCTACATCATTCATGATGTAATTGATTATGGCGTCAGCCTACACGTCACATAGTTGATAATGACACCATATCATTGATGGATACACTGGAATCCTCCATTCTCAGAGACAGGATCGATCGATCACTAACATCACAAAAATGTCCATTCGTAGATTAAAAGAAGAGCATTTTGGAAAATGTATTGCTGGAATGACTGGTTCAGTCACTCCAGTGGTAAACTGTGAAAAAATTCTCTTCTGGCCTGCATATAAGCATTTCTTATGACCACTGGAGAACAGTAAAGGATTGACATTGCAAGCAGTATTTTAGATGATGTACTACAACTCTCAGAAAATACAAGATGTCCACCAAGCAAACTAACCAATCAGATATTGTATAAAAGTTAGGACTGCAACTACCCTAAGCCTATTCCAGCCAAGTTTGATTAAAATTGACCCAGCGGTTAATGAGTAAAAAGTAGTAGTCTTAACGGAATCCCTGGAAATGTTTGGAAAATCGATGACCAGAAATTTATCAATCAAATTTCTTTATAAACCTTATGAAGCCTACCAGCCTCTGGTTGTTCCAGGCATGTTTTATTAAAATCAGCCCAGTGGTTAATTCGTAGTAGTCTCTTAAGTGATTTCGTGGAATATATGGCCACCAAAAATATTGACTTCTGTTAAAAAGATTTCTGTAAATAGGTTCTGTCGAGGATCCATGCATTTAAGTTTGATAAAAATCAGCCACAAACATTAAAAGAAAAAAGATCTGAAATGGAGTATAATATTTACCCCTTTACCGGTCAAGCTCGCCCAAAATGGCTCCTGAAGTTGTCTTCTAGAATGTTTATTTGCAGGCCAAACCAATTTTTTTTTAATTTATCCTTTGAAACTCTAGCTCAATATCTGAGCTAGGCATTGCAGTCGTAAATTTAAGAAGTTTTCTGTTGGTCTACAAATGGACATTCAATGAGCAAATATTTGTATGTTCTTGACTAATCTTGACCATTAAAGGGTTAAACAGAAGTCAATGACTACAGTTTACAATCTACTCAACCCCATCACAACAGTGGCTGAGTTTAGATACCAAATGTGAAATCATTAACACTTTAATACTCACATCAGCCAAAAACGGCTTCTGCAGTGGTCTTGCGAAATGTCCATTTGCAGACCAAGACCATTGTTAAAAATTTACCACTGGAATGACTGGCTCGATAACCGAGTCAGTCATTCTTGTGGTAAATTTTCAAAAATTGTCTTCTCTTGGTCTGCAACTGGACATTTGCTATGAAATTTTAAAACCATTCGAGGGTTAAGGGGTTAAGATACACCGCGACCTTGATTGTGGATTGGTAATGGTAAGCAGTAGTAACACACAAACACCAGGGGAGCAAATACTGTTACCTGGTTAAGACTTTGCTCTCAGTTTGAAAAGGAATAATAAACAACAAAATGTTTGAAATAAATTTATATCAGTCATTCATAATTAAATATACATAAAGTCATCATCATCTTGTAGAACACAGCTCCGAAGCGAATGCACAGTATTAATATAGACACAATGACGTACTATTCATATATCGTATTTCCATTATTTAACTGTCTGACAGCTGCAAGAATTTCAGTGAGCATTAACTCTGGACCTGCTGAATATTTTGAAAACTATTTGACTGGAATTGTTGGTGGATCAGCCATCACCACCAACCTTCACTCAAATTGTTTTCAAAATATTCAGCATATCCAGTTAAACGACGTGGAAAATGTAGTCTGCAGAAATTCAGCAGCACACAAACGGTTAAGCCGGTGGTTGCAATGCAGTTCATCTGGATGAAATAATAATTCTAGCCATGCTCTTCCCATTTCTAGCTAAGCTTTCCCCACTTTTTATACACATTGAAATTGATTTGAAACTTTGAAATATGAATTCACAGAATGTTTATTAACCCAGTACACCTCAAGCTGGCCAAAACAGCTTTTGCAGCACTGGTCTTGAGAAATGTCTGTATGCAAACCAAGACAAATTTTGAAAATCTCCAATGAAGTGGCTGGCTCAGTAACAAAACCAGTCATTCTAGTTATAAAATAATATCACAATCTGCAAATGAACATTTTTTATGAGAAAAAGGAAATTTTATAAACAAATTTGAGGGGTAAATTGGGAATTCATTAAAGACATAAAATTTGTATATGAGTTATACAGAATCATGATTGTGATGTCATCTAACTAGTAATGTAATTGATTATGATGTCAGATACTTCAGTGAAAAATCGGATCACTCCATTCTATTAATAGCTGTTATTTTTAGAAGCTAAGTATTATTATTTGAATATAGCGACTGAGTCAGCTATTTGTCTGTTTGTTTGCCAGCATCCAATCTTGGGTAAGTCTGAACTAAGTTTGTTCAAGGAAACTAGATTGGCCAAATTGTTTCACGGCCATCTTGGATGACCTAGTTTGCACGAAAATGACTTCTCTAGAACCGCTGAACGGATCAGGCCGAAATTTGGGAGATACGATTAGGCCCATTAACATTTGTTCAAGGGAAGCTAATACGTTTAAAAACATAGCTGCCGTGGACCAATCAAAATGTAGCGTGATCGGCGACCATATTGGATTTTTTATGTGATGAATTTTGAAGCCAAAATTTGTTTTATTTAGGTTTATGTTTTAGGCTCAGTACAAATTTCCACTTTCCAAACTGTCGGATAGACAGTTTGATGGCCATCTTGGATCTTTTCCCGCCAAAAACTCCCATACTAAAGCTTTAGGAAATTTAAAATGTCCTCTCGAGAGCCACTGGGCAGATTTCAATTATATTTGACAGGAAGCATACTTATGGCATAGAGATCTAAGTTTAATCAACGGAAGCCGATCAACCAATTTGGCCGGTAGTTATCTTGGATTTTGGCTGACATTTAGAAACGTCTTTAAAAATTTTCTCTGAAACAACTTGGGGGATCGATCCAAAACTCATGAAACACCATCTAGGCCGACAGCTGAACTAAGTTTCTTCAAGGGAACTTGATTGGCCAAATGTTTTGGCGGCCATTTTGGATGATCTAGTTATCGCGAAAATGACTTCTCCATTACCACTAAACAGATCAGGCTGAAATTTGGGAGGTATGATAAGGGACTAAGGGCCATTAAAGTTTGTCCATAGAAAGTTGATACGTAAGAAGAACATGGTCGCTGTGGATAGATAAAAATTTAGCATGTTTATTGGCCATCTTGGAGCTTCCGAAAATTTCTGAGAAAATCATATAAAAGACAACTTATTAATCACTAGGTCAATTTCAATAAAACTTGGCTAGCCTTTCTCCACAGAAATTAGATTGATAAATTTTTCCAGAGGTAATCTTGTTTTGTTCCATTGGTGTGTGTGCGTGCATGCGTGCGTGCATGCATGCGCATGCATGTGCGCGTGTGTGTGTGCATGCATGTGTGTGTGTGCGTGCATGCATGTGTCTGCATCCGTCTGCATGCGTGAATCTGTGCATGTGACCAAGTGATTGGATGGGTGGACTTCCGAATGTGAGTGATTAGTCCATGTTCCAGCCAAAAGTGTAGTTGTGCGTGATAATGGTGTAAGTTAAGGATTGGTGAAGGATCTGCTTTGGGTGACAAAAGTGTTTAGATCTGTAATTTTGACATTGACTACTAGTTTGTCTTTGAATGACAGGTTTCGCTGAAAGCTAGAAATTGGCCTTTCGCTGAGTGCCTCTACATTTGGAACTGCTCTGTAGCAGATCCCAGTGTCATGAATTAACTTTCTTAGTGAGTTTACTGATTGGGTGAAATTTTGTTGTTGGGTGATGGCACTGTTTTAGTGATACTGATTCACTAACTCTTCTTGATGGACAGCCTACCTCTATGTAATAGTGTGTGCTATTGCACGCATCATCATCATTTTACGAGGCATAAGCCCTTGGCTTGTTATTGCCTCTGGAATTCTGTTAGTATTGTATTACTAGTGCTTGTACTTTGTTTAGTTACAGTTGTTTATTTGTTTGGTTGGCATTATTCATTGACAGTAATCAGAACCCTGGTTGACTTTGGGAGGTGCTGTGGGGTAGATGGGTTATCCCCGCATCAGCTGTGGTGTGCCACCTAGGCTCATGGTTACACCCTTCTGCGCCTAGCATTTGGGTATATTTCTAGATTGTCTTATTATTATATATCTATTAGTTGGTTATGTCATGATCGTATATTATGTCATTTAGGTGCATATCTAGTTTTGATTTGCCTCGACCACAAAAGAAGGGAGTGAGTTCCATGTGTTTAATAATTCGGTTCGGGAAAAAATGCCTATGAATTTCTTTTCATATCTGAGAAAGCTCCTTTTCTGCTACAAATCAGTTTTATTCTGAAGATTTAGCCATAGGTGTTGGCTTGTTTTACCAGTGGGTGCTGATGCACAATGGCGATAGCTTTGTATATTTTATTGGAAATGAGTACTATTGACCTCAAGCTTGTTTAAGATATGAGTGAGAGAATTTTTGCAAGTTTGTTCAAGATAAATAAATGTATGAGTGATATTAATCTCAACTCTCAAATTTGTTCACAATATATGAGTACCGTAATATTTCCCCCACAAATCTGATGACAATCAATGTATAGCTATATATATATTTTCCTACTTTTGATCGATATGCTCTTATATAAATATTTCCAGGTTTCATGAATATACATGATTCAGCTGAATGGATATGGTTAAATCATATTACAGTGGCAGGGGGAAAAACACTTGTAACACAACTTCTCTGAAATCGTTAGACGGAACTTGACTAAATTTGATATCTGAGTTGCCCATATGATTGCGGAGTGCAAGAGGCCATTTAGATTTGGCTCTGCCCCCCAGGGGGTGGAGGAGAGGTCAAAAGGTCAAATTTTAACCTGCGGAAATTGATTTCAACGCATCTCCTCCGAAACCGTTGGACAGAATTCAACCAAATTTGGTCTATGGATTACCCATATCAATGTGGAATACATGAGCATATTTACATTTCGCCCCGCCCCCAGGGGGTTGTGAGGGGTGGGGGTCAAAAAGTAAAAAATTTGATTGTAATGCCGCTCCTCTGACATTGTTGGACGGAATTCAACCAAATTTAGTATGTCAGTTACATTTACATTTTGGCCCCGCCTCCAGGGGGGGGGGGGGGGCCAAAAGTCATGAAATTGATTGCAATGCAACTCCTCTGAAATCGTTAGACAGAACACAACCAAATTTGATATCTGATTTGGCGGGAGCGGTTAAAATTTTAACCTCTAGACATTGATTGTAATGCATCTCCTCCAAAACCATTGGACGGAATACAACCAAATTTGGTATGTGAGTTACCCATATCAATGTGGAGTGGATGAGCACATTTACATTTGGCACCAGCCGGGGGGGGGGGGGGGGGGGGGGGAGAAATCGGGTCAAAAGGTCATAAAATTGATTGTAATGCAACTCCTCTGACACTATTGGATGGAATGCAACCAAATTTGGTATGTGAGTTACCCATATGATCGCGGAGTGCAAAATGACATTTACATTTGGTTCCCCCCTCCCCCCCCCCCCCCCCCATTAACACTTCCACTGACAAATGCCTGAAAAATACATTCTTTACGATATAAAACTAATACGGTTGACTATTATGAAATTAATTTGACTGAAAGCTGCCTTAGGCAGCAATGTCTTCCAGTCAAAATCGGCCAAAACAGGCTTCTGCAGTGGTCTGGGAAAATGTCTATTTGCAGACCAAGAGAAGACTATTTTTGAAAATTTATCACTGGAATAACTGGCTCGATATGGCTCAAAATAGTCTTCTCTTGGTCTGCAAATTGACATTTTCTACAAGGAAATTTTAATTTGTTTGAACAAATTTGAGGGTGAAAGCATTAATTGCTATAAGGAGCATTTCAAGTACATATTTTCTACCATAATCATTATCAAACTTAAGGTTAACCCTTTAATGGTCAAGCCGGCCATAACCAGCCTCTGTAGGGGTCTTGAGGAATGTACATTTGCAGGCCAAGAGAAGACTATTTTTGAAGATTCATTACTTGAATGACTGGATCGATAACCGGGCCAGTCATTCCAGTGATAAATTTCCAAAAATGGTCTTCCTTGGCCTGCAAATGGACACTCAATAAACAATTATTTGGATTTTCTTGACCAAATTTGACTCTTAAATGTTAATTGTTATGGGTCAGTTAAAATAAGGTGGGTGCATATTTTGGAAACGATATTGCTGAAAACTGTTGTAGTATTAGACAGACAGCAGCATTTTTCCCAAGTCGAATGAAAACCAGGAATCAAAAAAATCCAATTGGTCAAGTAGGCAATTATGTAATTATATAACAATACAGGAAATACTTCACAGAAACATCGCCAAAAGGAAATTCTTGAATGAATTCAATTCTCATCTGAGAATTTCACCGTGGCAACATTAAGTCTCCTTTAACCCCACATGTATGCTTGTGTGTTGTGTATTTCAAATCATTAGTATTTAAAATATTGCTCTGTAAAATTCAATAAGTTACATTAAAATTATAATTAATCTTATAAAACTAGACTTATACATAAATTTAAAAAAAAAGCCATGATATAATTCTACTATTATACATAAATTTACTTGAATTGATTGAAACACTAATCCTTTGATAAATGTAAAACAGGAATCAAGGAACTTGTAATGGGCCATCCTTAAAAGATTTTTTTGGTTGTCCTCTCCTAACCCTGATAGTTAGAGTAAGGTAGGTAGGTAGGAAAATTCTTTTTTTTTTACCTGCTGAAATATACCACTACAAAATTGAATTTAAAGAACAAAACTGGGAAGGTTTTTATTTGAACTTGAAACAGAAACTATAAAACGAAACGTTTCTAAAAGTTATGAGCCCATTTTGATGAAAGGAGTCAATTAAATCCCCCAATGAACTCAGAAAATTAAAAAAATTCTCCACAGAAACTACAAAAAAAGATTTTGAGTTGGCAGGTTTTATTTAGGGTCAGTCGGGAGAGAACAACCAAACTATTATTTACGGATAACATAATGTTCACCGGGAGCGTCACAATTTAAAGACTAGATTCTTGGATTTTGCAATTACAATGTAGCAGAGAGAAACTATGTCCTTTATAAATTTATCGAGTTCTCAGAAGTACTATTGAATATTTTGTAATAAATATGACTGGAAGGTGTTAAGCGGGCAGACCATGATATGAATGTAGCACGATATGACATTGAATCAGTATCAGTAATTATGCACATTTATTCAATAGTACCTGGCATGCCTGAGAAAATGAATTCTACTGAAGAAAAAATCCTAATTCAAAGGAAGAATCCAGTTTTCGCTATGCTCCACCCATCTCCAGCTAAATTCCATGCTTTGCCAGTGTTGGGATCGAAAGATCCATGTACTCTCTGAATCTCAATTTCCAGAAAATTATACAGGTAAGCTGTTGAATATTTTGCAATTAATGGGACCTGGTGCTGTTGCTGCCTATTAGTTTGAAAATATCCACAGCGTGTTTATTAAATAGTAAAGACATACTATTCATACAAAAGCATTTAGTCCATCATCAATTAAGCATTTGTGACAAACTTACCTATGTCATTCATGACGAAATTGATTATGATATCATCCTACACATCACATAGTTGATTATGACATCATATAATTGATGGATAAACTGGAATCCTCCATTCAATGGACGGTTCCAGAGTAATGATGTCATATGTCGTCATAATTAGCTAAGCGGCATGCAGGATGACATCATAATCATTACATCATAAATGATTCTATATGGCCCGTCTTTAACTCTTAATAGTCTGACACATTGTAAGAATTGTATATCTCTACTATTTAATAAACATGCTGTTGAATATTTCGAAACTGATTTGACTGGGCGCTGTTGCTGCCATAGCAACATCACCCAGTTAAATTAGTTACAAAATATTCAACAGCTTACCTGTATAGTTTTCTGGAAATTGCTAATCAGGAAGTTCAGAGATCGATCGATCACAACACAAGCGAGGTGTGGGTGGAGCTTAGCTAGAGGTGGGCGGGGCATAACTAAAACTGGAAAGGTCCATTCAGGAGCTAATGATGCACTCTTCCTGTTAATGATAAAGAAAACTAGAATGTGCAGTTAATGGCACTTAGTGTCACACTGTTGCTACTGTCATGTTAGTCCTATGTCATTTTATTATGACATCAACTAACACGTGGCGTATTTGGATTATGATGCAAGATATTTGAGTAACATATCAGATCCCTCTATTACAGGTTGATGAATATGAATGTTAAACAATCACTGAAATTTCAGCATCCTCAATGGATGAATCCAATCTGTAACTCAAGCATACGATGCCATAATCAATTATGTCACATGTAGGCTGATGCCACAATCAGATTATGTAATGAATTACGCATCTTAGTCCATGACCCATCTAAGTCCGCTATGAACGCTTAGTAGACAGTCAAGTGTATGAAGTGTATGTCTTTACAATTTAAGAAGCATTCTTTTCAATATTTTGAAACTAATTTGACTGGATGCTGTTTCTGCCATAAGAAGCAGCGGCGCCAAGTTAAATTAGTTTTGAAATATTCAACAACTAACCTGTATACTTATCATGATATTGAGATTCTGGGAATTCAGTTTTTTATCGATCCTAATATGAGCAAAGTGTGAGCGGAGATGGGCGGGGCATATCTAAAAGTGGACTCATTCATTTCATAGCATTTATTTCATGTTCTCTGATAACCAGTGTTCATTTTGGACTCAGTATTGATATAAGCTGTTGCTTTCTATGACAGTAGCCACTTTAAGTGCTAATATTGTTTCCTACAGTACAGCTTATATAAGTTATTGAACATGTTAAAAAAACAGAAACAGAAACAGAAACATGTTAATTCGTACCATTTTAAACACGATATAGAAATTATTCTGTCAAATATTTTGAACATAACTGGATTGGAAGAAAATTGCTCCCAATCCTATCCAATAATGTTCAAAATAATGAACAGTACGTTTTATTTTGCTTTGGAAACACGATAAGTTATTTCATAACCGTGCTGTAAATGGAGGCCAAGAATAAAGTTCTTCTACTCACCCTTTAAGCCATACCACACTGATGTCAGATTTTTAAATTTTCAAATTAAATTAAAAGATGAACTAGTGTACATTTTCCAACAAATTTGGTGGAAGATGGTGCTGTCGAAGACAGCAACATCGTCCATCAAAATTGTTGAAAAATGTACATCAGATTCTTTGCTATTGGCATGGTAAAGGATAGAATATTGACATCAGAGTGCTATGGGTTAATGGGTAACCTAAGTTTGATTCTGATATAGTTTCATGTTGGATTTTATGATGAAAGATTCTGGTTGCTACTACTGTTATTTGTGGGCATTGCATAAGTACAAATGCAGAATGTTTTATGCATTTTAGTACTATGAGTCTTGCTAAGAATATTATTATTATTGTTTATAAGTATGTATTATTAAAGCAGAATTGTATGTTCACAGCCCAGCATCTGAACACACAATACATTGAGTCAGATCTGATTGTAAACTACTACCATCTTTACAAACACAACGGAGGACTCCAGTTTATCCATTAATCATATGACATTATAATCATTTACATGACGTGTATGATGATGTCATAATTAATTATGTCATGAATGATGTAGCTAAATTCATCATGAACGGTCAATTGATGACGGACTAAGCATTGTTGTACGAATTGTATGTCTACTATTTAATAAATCTGCTGTTGACCATTTTGAAACTAATTTGACTGGGCGCTGTTGCTACCATAAGCATCAAAAGCACCAAGTGAAATTAGTTTCAAAATATTCAACAGCTAACTTGTATGGTTTTCTGGAAATTGATAGTCTGAGAGTTCATGGATCGATCTAAACGAAATCAACGATTTCTTTTTTCACGAGAGTTGATACTTACCTCCCTAATACTTTTGATATTGCTAAATATCGGCACATGCAACTATTAAGAGCCTGAAGACCGAGCCTCTGTGGGGTGGAGAGGCCGGGTCGTATCTAGGGAGGTAAGTATCAACTCTCTCGTGAAAAAAGAAATCCTTGATTTCGTTTATTTCACTTCAAGAGTATACTTACCTCCCTAATACTTTTGATATTGCCAGAATTTGACAGGGAATTCGGCGGGAGGGAGGCGAGGTCAAAAGACCAGCTCTTCCCTATACGCTTTTCCGCGTTCAAGGCACTTAAACCTCTGAAACTGTGTGAAAACACAGTCAGGATTTGATGAACATCGGCTAACACCAACCGATGGATGAGATGACCGAATGTCATATGCGCTCTCCCCCCCCTCCCCCCTTCCTGGGAGGAAGACTAGAATGACCTCAATGTCCCATACACTCTCTACGTACCAGTGCCATGTACTATAGGACAGAGACAAAAAGGCTCCATTTTCGTATACTCTCAATGATGAACCACATCAAAACACAAACCATCACCATATTAATAACAAAAAGTAACGTGACAATACAATCAATAATGAACAACACATGAACAAGACTGACCTTGTTGAACTTGGCCGCTGTCATCATCTTCCCAGTGGTGAAGACTGATGCAGTCCCAAAAAGTGGTTGATTCCATTAATTAATTGTGAAGTATATAAGCAATGAGGAAACCCTCATCAAAAATCATACAAGCGATTATTTTTTCAAAATCGACAAGGCGAGAGGATTCGAGGTGTCACGGAGATAATGGTCTGTAAAACTTGACTCACAGTGCCACTGAGCAACGGACATAATGTCATCCACAGGGACCCCATTAAATAGGGCAGTGGAAGTCACCACGCCGCGCACACTGTGAGCCTTGGCCATGTCAACCTGCTTACCAGTGGCGGATTTATGACAAAATTGGATACACTCTACAATCCACCTGGAAATGGTGTCCTTAGATGCCCTGCCATGGGGTTCAATATATGACAACCATAACGCTGACTGATCGGTCCGCCACTCCAAAGTACGCTGTTTGTACCGAAGCAGCGCCCGAACGGGACACCATGCTTTAGAATTAGGATCATATCTAGTTAAAGCAGGCAAAAAAATAGGTTGACCTGGATATTTCAAAGACTGATTCTTAGCCAAGAAATTAATCCTAGGTAGCAACTTAAGGCCTTCCCCTGTAACCACAAAACGGTCCTCCTTGGCTGATAAGGCATGAATTTCACTCCTACGCCTAGCCGAGGCCGCAGCAATTAAAAATACAGTTTTAAGAGTTAACAGTTTCATAGAAATGGAACTAAGTGGTTCAAAAGGCTTATCACCTAGTACCTGAAGCACTAGCGATAAACTCCAAGAAGAAATCACCAGGGGATTCCTTGGTCTTAGATTGCCCATGCCTTTAATTAATACATTTAATGTACTTACTTCATCACTTCCCCTCTTAGCCAAGCAAGGGATAACAGTCATTAAAGCTGACTTATAACCAGCAATAGAGTTAGGCTTGAGGCTATAGGCATCATACAGGTGACAGAGGAAATCAGCCACTACCTGAATAGCTGAATCCATTGGATCAATACATCTTTTTGAGCACCACTCTGCAAATCTGTTGATTTTATAATTATATGCTCTGGAGGTTGACCCCTTCCTGGCTTTGGCCATAAACATGGCTGCTTGCTCAGAAAAGCCCTCCTTAAGTCTAGATTCCTTGACAACATCCACGCAGTCAATCGGAACATTGACGGATTGTTGTGAAGGGCCTTGCCCTGGAAGATAATGTCGTCCATCAGAGGCAGAGGAACCGGAATGCAGACCAGAAGGTCCAGCAGATCCATATACCATGATCGGCTTGGCCAATCTAGGGCGATCAGAAGCTCTTGGCACTCCTCCTGTCTGATTTTCTGAAGAATTTTTGGAATCAGGATTGCTGGAGGGAATGCGTATGCATACATTCCCGCCCAGCTGATAGCTAACGCATCTGTTGCGAAAGCGCTTGGATCTGGAATCGGAGAGACGTCGTCATCTTCGCATTCCTCTTCGTTGCGAACAAATCGATGTTGGGCTTACCCCAATGGTCGAACAGACGATCCGCCACACATTGATTTAGTTGCCATTCCGTCGGTAAAACACTCATCCTTCGGCTCAATGAGTCTGCTTGCAGATTTAACCTTCCCGGAATATGAACTGCTTTCAAGGTAATCCTGTGATCCAGGCACCAGCAAAGCAGTTTCCATGTCATCATACAGAGACTGGGCGACTTCGTTCCGCCCTGGCGGTTTATGTACGTCACTACTGTTGAGTTGTCTGAACGAATAAGAACAATCTTGCCTTGAACTTTCTGTAAGAAATGTTCCAGGCCCAGGACTACTGCTCTTAATTCCAGTAGATATATATGTTCCTTCGACTGTTCCAGATCCCACAGCCCTGATATCGTGGATTCCTCCAGGCAAGCTCCCCACCCCTCCATCGAGGCATCTGTGTACATCTTGAAACTGGGCGTCTCTATGAACTTGTTCAACGGCTTGAGGTTGAGAATTGGTCTCCACCCTCCGGTGTTTTTTGTTACTAAGAACACGGTTGAATAGAAGCCCGGACACTTCTGTGCCGGCTGAATAGCTCCTTTTTGTATGAGGGAATTTATCTCCTCCTCGATACACAACCTTTGATCTGGATCTCTCGGATTTGGAGTCCAGATTGGCACTAGAGACAGTCGCGATGGCGGGCCTGTCATCCAATCGGGATGATACCCGACTGAAAGCCATCGCAAGACTAAACGGTCCCGAGTCAACCGTTCCCACTCTTGCGTGTGGAAGGCCAGCCGGCCTCCCACCGGTCCACCTAGGGAGAGAGGTGGACATAAGGAGTGCAAGAGTGGCACTGTCTCCTTCGCCAGAAACACTGGAGTGGTTCTCACCGCGGTAACTGGCCCATCAGGCACGATTACCATGACCAGATCCTTGCGCGCCACGCCCAGCACCGCGCGCACCGACGCGCGGGTCGAGGTGTGCGGGTGGCTGCCTGGCTGACTGCCCCTGAGGAGCCTGCACCCCCCTCACTGCTGGCCGAATCGCACGCGGCCTAGGCTGACGCTGCGATGGTGGGTGGCCTCTGACCTGGCCACCTCCACCTCGAGCCTGCAGGGGACGATACGCAGGGGGTGCGGCACGAACGTGCTCCCGACGGAGCACTTCAAACTGCTCGTGCAGCGCCCTCTGGTTATTGACCAGAGTAACCGTCTCCTGGAGGTGCCTACATCCCTCACCTCCAAAGAGACCAGGACCCGTCATAGGCATATGCAGTAGCCTATTGTACAGGTCTTGGGACGGGCACAGATTGTCCAAGGCAAACATGCGCCTCGCCCGGACACTCCTGGTCACCGCCCGAGTCATGCAGTCCAGAGCCAGGTTGATACCATCCTGGATGGCTCTCTGGACTGTGACCGGGCTCGGCTGGCGCGATGCGGATGCTGTTACTACCCCCTGTAACAGCTGGGAGACGTGCGACAGAGCGGCAATCGAAGCTCTCCCACTCTCCTCCGCATCACGCAACGCGGCATTGGCCGAACGCAACGCGTTCGAACACAAAACTCCCGTGTCAGAACGGGAGCCTGGCCACGCATCTTCACCCAAATCCGCGTGGTCATCCACGCTAGGGTTGGGTACCACACCGTACCGCTGGTAATACAGGAGCACGATGCGGCAACGCCTGGCCACCTCACGAGGGGCCTTCGCGAGACGCCCATTCGCCTTGATGGACGTCTCCGCCGCCGCGAACATGTCGACGACATGCTCTGCTAACGGCAGAGATGGCATAGCGCTAGCAGTAGCCTTACCAGCTAACCACGGCCTGTGATCACGCTGGCTAGCCGACTGCTCCACGGGCAGATCTGGCCTAACACTTACCAGCCATTGGCAAGCGTCAGACCAATCCTCTTCCGTGGCTAGCTGCGAGCGCTCTACAAGACGGGGTCCTTCGTCTTCCTCCTGAGCGCAAGCAGCAGAGCTTGACGGCGGATAAGCTGATACCCCTGGCAAGCCAGGGAAAGCATGCAGGCCCGAAAGAACAGGCATGCTAATCTGACTGGCCTGACCAGGAGCAGGCGCCGTGGTAGAGCGCGGGGCAGATACCGCCCAACCACGGCCCCGGCCAGCGATACTCTCGGCAAGCCGAGGTATGCGGTATAGCTGGCCATCAGCACCGCCCAGGGCCACCTTCTGAGCCGTGAACTCTACTCCTGCGTGAGTAGAGCCATGGAATATGTCGCCTGTATTCCCCGCAAGGGGTGCAGACGTCATAATCCATGGTCACGTCCCCAGACGGCGACCCTAACAGGTAATCCTCTTCCTCCTGGCCAGAAAGAGTAGACTCCGGGTCAGCAAAGAGAGCTAACCCGGACTGGCCAGGAAAGGTGCCATAGGAGGTACTGGCACCCGCGGTGTGCGGATACCCCTGGACTGATAAGCAGCCCGCAGGTTCCAGCGACAGCCGTCCACGACCCCTCGGCGCGGCACCAAGCCTGCTGCCAGGGTCGTGGAACGCCCCCACTAATGGGGCCACCTCTGAATCTTCGAACAACGGAAACGGCCTACGGAAAGGTGATTCAGAGGTTGGGATTACCTGCTCTGAAGCAGATGCCGAGGACGACAAAGGATCTGGTCCAGGAAGCATGCCATGAAGCAACTCTGGAACCAAATCCTTTATCGTCCTCTTCATCTCTCCCAACATCTCACTCCGGAAGGCCTCCATGTCCACCGCGGACGAGGCCTTCCTCTTACCCTTCTTACTTACACCCTCTCTTTTCTGCTTCCTCTCCTCCTCCACCACCTTGTCCTTTGCCTGCAAAGACAAAAACTCGGCCATTAGCTCGCCCCCCCCCCCCCACTGCTTGCATACCTCACACTTGAGCAATGGCCCACAGGGACTACAAATAAAACACAGGTGAGGAACGAACCTATCCTTAAGGAACCGTCCACAGGACGAGCAACCAGGTCTCTGAAACAGGACAAAGGACGAGGACAATGAGTAATTTTGTTAAGGTTAGAAACTCAAAACCAAACTAAGAGAGGGAAATGATCATAAAGATCAATAATCATCTGAAAACCAGCGTTGGACAAAACTTTAATTGTTAATAAAAGCAAGGCTGATTATGACGTCATGAATCCCATGACAGTAAATTAATCGATCCGACCAACAACCAGGCATGCGGACGAATTGTATTCATAACCAGAACATCTTTCGAACGGTTATTCAGACTACACAACCATCAGATACACAACGATAACAATGGCAATTACAGTTAATTTTCTTAAATAATTAACCTCACCTCATATCATTACTTATATACCTGACACTTTGTATAGACAAACCATCCAACGTGATGAACTGGAGCATTCCACCAACTGTACGCCTCTCAACTCTTTCCACCTTAGGGGAAGGAATTGGATCAAGAGGGCAAAGTGAGAAGACCTTTATACTAGGCCTCCGACTCACTGGACATAGAATTCTTGGTTAGATAACCTAACAGTATTAGTAGGAAATGGAACCTTGGTGGAGAGAAACAAACCCTCAGATGCTGTGATGTCCATTACATATCCTAACAGATACCTGTGGACATAAACACAAAGAGAGATTAGTATTATATAGCACCATGTTGAAATAAAACAACTAAAACAGGCGCTTATCACGGTAAACGCGAGTCCCGGAAACACATTACACCGGGAAAAACTCGCTAGAATATATTAGAAATCACCTGATATAAGGATCCTGAGCCGTCCTCCGGCGAAGCCACTCTTTCTGACATGATCACAGGCGATAATACTTCCAATATAAGAACTTAAATGCGTTAGAACAAGTGAAAAGTGAAAAACCACAAAAAACATGTGTTCACTATCTGCCAATAAATTAGCAAAGAGGAAGTAGTAGTCGGCGCATGCGCGGTGGTGGAGCTGGCATCCGCCGGACTACCCTCTGTCTACCTGCCCAGTAGGGGCACCTAACTGTTTTTATTCTGAGTGTTTATTGAGTGAACGCCGATATTTAGCAATATCAAAAGTATTAGGGAGGTAAGTATACTCTTGAAGTGAAAGAGCCCAACACAGTTGAAGTCTGGGTGGAGCTTACTTACAGATGGGTGGGGCATGGCTAAAAATGAATTCCACCATGCTATAGTAACTAGAAATGAAGGTGTCTGTATGTCGAGCCTGTTTGTTTTGCTACAGTACAGCTCATAAATTTCTTAACATGCATCCCAAGCCAAAACATTGCTGTATTAGTACACACAAACCCACAAGATCACATTTGAGTAGAGCCAAGCCAAGCAAAGTTTGTAATAACTACTTGTTATGTGAGGCATTCTAATCATCTTATTGAGCATTCACAGTAGTAGGGTCTGATCTGTCTCTCCAGTAGCTTATGCCATGGGAGGGCATTGATTCAATTAAATAGTCACATGTTAGCTGATGGATGTCACAGTCAAAATGGCATAGCTCTGTCAAGAAAATTGTAAAGTCTGTCACAAAGTATACGAATTGCATTTTTTAAATGAGTTTAAAAATTAGTAAAAATTCTGTTGACTATTTTGAAACTAATTAGACTGGGAGCTATTGTTGCAAGCCAGTTAAATTAGTTTCAAAATATTCAACAGGTTACCTGCATGTAATCTTCAAATTTAGATCCTTGGACTTTTCAAATCTATACTACATTCAAGGTGGTTGGAGCTTAGCTAGAAATGGGTGGACATAGTGAGAAATGGATCCCTCCATTGTGATTTCTTTCTCAATGAAAAAACGGCACTGACTCTGTAGCCAAGAAGGGCGCTGAATCCATCCCTATCTGGATAAACTTCCTGATAATTCAATACACTGCTACGCAAAATGATTTCTTTAGACATGTTAGAATAAAAAAGACTACTTTGTAACGAAGAGTATCAAAAGACTCAAGCAGCTATAGATAAAACACATGAATCCACTTTTAGCTATGCCTGGCCCTTCTCAAGCTAAGCTCCACCCCTTCTTTGCATGTTTTGGGATTGATTTATATACTTTGAATCCTTGTAACTATAGTTAACCTGTTGAATATTTTGAAACTAATTTGACTGGGGGCTGTTGATGCCTATGGTAGCTACAGCGCCCAGTCAAATTAGTTTCAAAATTTTCAACAGAATGTTTATTAAATAGCAGACATACAATTTGTACAGCTGACAGACATTTACAGGTTCAGGACAGACTTAGTTATGTCATATATTACGCATTTTGATTGTGACATCTTACGTATGATGATTTAAATGATTATGATATCATATACTTGAGTGACAGATTGGATTCATCAATTTTGTAATTCGGAATCAGTAATGTCATTCGCTAACAGCGATATAATTTAAAACCATGACCTGAATCTAATTCCTTAGGCACAAACCACATTATTCTACATCGGCGATAATCTCTGGCAATGGAGGAACAACAGCAGAATAATGGTCCAGGATTAAGGTAATTCACAGCCTTGATCAAAGGTCGGACATAAAGTGGGAAATTGGTGCTCCAATGTTCTGTAACTTCATCCTGTGTTGGAAGCCGAAACTGAAAATCTGACCAGTACTTTGAGAATGCAAAATCAGGTTTGATTTTATGTTTATTTTGATCCCAGTCAAAATTTGTCTCTGAAGTAATGTTACAGTCTACCCAGTCTTGCGTGAAATCACCTATCTTTGGTCCATCGCCAGTTTCTGGATCAGCTGGACGCAGATACTGACACGTCTGCAAGGCAACGTATCCATCTTTGTAACGTGACACAGGTTTCAGTAAATGGTACGAGTGCAGAGTGTCAAACACCATGATAAGGCGACATTCACGATTTTCTGCTTTTGCTGTCCACCATTCAAGAATGGTTTCGAACTTCAGAGATTGATTGTCTATGTAAAATAAACATAAAATTTATATCAAAAATATAGTAAACACTAGCTTGCTAGAAATATTAATCGCTTTAACACTCAAGGAGGCCAAAACGGCATTTGCATTTGATAAATATCCATTTGCAGAACAAGAGAATATTTTTGAAAATTTAGCACTGGGTTGACCCAGCCATTTCATTGATAAATTTTCAAAAGATATTCTTCTCCTGGTCTGCAAATGGACATTTACTGAGAAAATTTTTGTGAACATATTAAAGCATTAACGGGTCAAACAAAAACATGAAGAATGTGGAAATTTAGGCTGAAAATGCTAAGATTTATCTATGAAGAGGTGAAAATCTAAGTTCCAGAAGTTAATATTTTGACAGAAACATTTAAGTCAGAATAAAGAATTTGACTACAAAATGCACAAATTTGGGCCTGAAACAAACATATGACCACTGACACAATCGACCAATCAGATTGACATATCAAATTTCTATTTAGCATGCCACCAAAACCTTGAAATTGGAGATCTATAAAGCTCAAGATTGGCAACCAAATCGACCAATCAGAATAACCTGATCGATCAAACACATTCAAAAGCAAAACCAGAAATTGTGTCTCTGAAAATAGTACAAAATCCAATATGGCCACCAACCAAAATCAGACATTTAGGTTCATTTGAACAATCTGAGAGTTGAATAACATTCAAGTGTCAAATTAATATTCAGCAGGCACAAAAATTGGTAGCGGATCGATAAACCGTCACGTCCCTTAGTCAGTTAATCAGTCACAAAAACTTATTCCAGACTGTATCTCAAAACTACTACTTCTACTTGACTCAAATTCTAACACAATGAAGGACCTTGCTATGCAAGCGGATTTTCAAGACATTCGCTGTGTTCCGGATAAAAGATGCCGGATAGGAATTAGATCAAATTCTGGATCTGTGGATATCTCGGAAACTACTGATCCGATTTGGATCACATTTTAACACATGAAAGGGTGTGGCCATACAACAGGATTCCGCAACTTTGGACGTGATAAAACAATCTGTAACTGTAAAAAAAATCTGGGAAATCTGCAGCGACCCTGTAATATACTATTTTAGCTGCGGGTAGCAGCTCAATAAACTGCCTCAAGTGTCTCTCAGTTAATTAGTTAATCAGTCATCAGTCAGTCACAAAAGCTTATTCCGGGTTGATGTTCCAAGTCTTCCAAATAGAGTAATCAAACTTGGTGTATGTTTGCATTATAGGCTTAACCCTTTAACACTCATATTAGCCAAAAATGGCTTCTGCAGTGGTCTTGAGAAATGTCCATTTGCAGACCAAGAGAAGACTATTTTTGAAAATTTACTGAAATGCATGGCTCGATAACCGAGCCAGTCATTCCAGTCGTAAAATATAAAAAATAGTCTTCTCTTGGTCAGCAAATGGACATTTTCTGAGAAATTTGAATTTAAAAAAAGGTATGTAGCGTAACAAAAGTAGATCAGTGTGACCTATGTGACCTACTTTTTATGCTTCACCTGCAACTACCAAGCTTCTATCAACCTTCTTTCTTTCAAAATCCATTAACTGAAAAAAGCTCAATCTTGATTAGTCTATATTGGCCATGGTTATTTTATGTATCAATTTCAGTTGAACAAACTTAATGGCCCTCAGTACCTAATTGTATTTCCCAAATTACGGCCTCCATTTAGCAGTCCAGGCAGTTTCATATGAGAAAACTAAGTCATTCAACATACCTGCCAGACCAATCGGGTTCTCTCAAACAAACCTGTTTCAGCCCTTGACCTAGATGAAGTTTCTTGAGTTTCAAATCAATCAGCCAAACAGTTTGGGCAATGTTTAAAGGGGTTTCTAAAAATACCCTAAAACCCAAGATGGCCAAATCAACCAATCAGCTCCATTTGAACAATCTCTATGACCCAATGACGCTTCCTGACAAATCTGCTTGCAGTTGGCCATGTGGTTCTTCGGAAGATGTTTTAACGAATTTCAATCAATTTTATGATCTGTTGCACTATTTAAATACAATAACCTCACTTTGGAGTGAGAGAAGATATGTTAGACATCCCAATAACGAGATTAATTGACCCTTCAGTCTAAAGCACATCACCGCTCGCTATGACGTCACACCGGGAACGGTGCTGTGAGCTTGGTCAATATTTCTCTGTCTTTAGTACAAAGGTAATGTATTTTAAAATGTGCATTTAACGGGATATACTTCACATACCATAACATAATTTATCTCAGGTTGAAGCTAATTCTGAGGATAATAAATGGTTTTATGGGTAGCTATACTCGCATATTAATAGGCCTAGGCATAGGCCAGTAAACATTGGACAATAAACAATGAACACAATCGGCAATATTTCAATGTATGGGACAAATAATCTTTAGGGACTAACAGTAGTAGGCCTAATTGCGGATCCAATAATGCCATCATTGAAACATCCAGGTTGTTAAATATCGGAGATGAATGGGTGTGAGTGTGATGAGGTGGGTGAGAGGAGTTGAGGATGGCTGTATGTGGTAGGCCTACATAAATTTGCACACATGCCGTTTTGCTGCTCTCCGATTTAAATATGCCTGTATTGGCGTGAATAATCTAAGTACAGGTAGTGAAACATTATTCCTTGGTCATTGTTTCCATGCGTAAATGCAATTTACAATTTTGCTAAAATAGTGCCATTATTCATATCTGAAAGAAGATGTAGGCTACAGAGTACAGATACAAGCGTTTCTGAAAATGATGAATGTAAAATTGTGTATCTTAAGTGAGTTCCAGGAGTGAATCTTTCCGTGATTTGACCGTAATTGTTTACCTATATGTTATATATTTTAACAACGTGTTTGCATGAGACAAAGACATTGATTAACACATTAGATTCAACAGTGGTGCGTGGGGTGAGTAGGGGTGTGGGGGTGTGTGTGTGTGTGTGTGTGTGTGTGTGTGTGTGTGTGTGTGTGTGTGGCATGACGTCTGTGACAGCCACCACCACTACGGCCACATCGATCGCTTCAAAAACTTCTTCCGTATGATGGAAGTTGCCTACATAAATATTTCAATGTTGTGAAAGAGCAAAACTTTAGTGAATAAACAAATTTTAAATAAGTAGGTGAACCACATGTTTAGAGGTCGCGAGGGTATCGTCTTTACGTACAGTGCAGGCTGTGCAGCTCATAAATGAGTTTACATGTTTCCAAAACAAAAACAGAAACATGTTAGTTAGCACCATATGAACACGATGTAAGAAACGTTCTGTTAAATATTTTGAACATAATTGGGTTCGAATCCAATTATATTCAGAATATTAAACAGTATGTTTGAAGTTATTTCTACGCTGTATTGTAGGGAACCTTTGTATGTGACCCTTCAACTCATGCGGATGGCAGTGAAAGCCGTGCTGTCACTGCCTAAAATGTAAACAAACAGTGTGTTCTCGATACTATTTTACAAAATAGATTAGTTTTATTAATAGATTTATATTTAATTGGCATTTTAGTTAATTTTAAGCACCTAATTACTATATTGCAATCATAAATTTATTCATAGGCCTATACAATGATAAATTGTGATCGTACACACCAGTGTGCTGCTACTAACATTGAAAAAGTTATACGTTTGTGTACATGATCTTACACGCGTGTCTACATCCTGCCCAAAATCATTAGTCAATCCAGAAAGATATAAGCTATATATATGCATTCGCATAATTGTATTCCAAAAAGTGTGTGGTGATGTTTGATTAGATATAGCCTATCCCTGAACCTCGCACCGACCATATATACTATTCATGATCTACGCCCACATCTACCCATGTAGCCTACATGCACACCGTAGGCTATATTGCCTATTTCTCTATTAGAATAACGTCTAAAGCACGAGAGATGACTGAAAGTGTATACCACTGGTATTTTTGCATAAGCCTACTTTTGCAATTCTCAAACCAATGTGAGTTCAGGTCTAATTCACGTACACAAAACCCGCGCTGTTACTGTCACCACCAACTGGTGCATGTTAGCATTAATTATGATGTTAGTCACCATACAGGTCTGTCCTTTAATATCAACCACTTTTGCGATATTACTGAATCTTTGTAAATGTGTGAACAATGAATTGCCATACAACACTGATTTGTAAAAAATAGGTGCGTAGGTGCCTAATACACCCAGTAATAGGCGCCTATACTCCCTGTGGTATCATTTCGAATAGGAATACGACGGGAATTGATGGCTGCTTCCCGGTGTGACATCACAACTTTAGCTTGATAAATGAAAACGTTTGGTTGTCAAGATGGTTGCTCAACTTTGGCTGGGCAGATTAAAAAAATTTAAATAGCATTTTGTTCTTTTAGTAAAGGAGAATATATATTATGATTGTCAAGTTAATCAGAGCAATTGGGTAGCTAGTCCTCACAACAGCTTTAAAGAAAAAGTATGGTAGATGGGTGACAGATCGATGGATGACAGATGGACGAGCTAATAATATGCCTTGTCATACTTGTATATAGTGCGAATAAAATGTATCTACGTTGACTTCTGCCAGACTGCATTTCCTGCTTTGCAATACACCATTGTCTTCTTCTACATTCGGTTTCTAATACTCTATTAGTACTTTACCAGATAGCTATAGGTCCTGCCGCCTGCTCCGAAATTTTTCGTCTACACTTGACAAAATTTCTTACCTCGTTATCAATATCTCATGTATTTGGTGGCTATTTCTGCAATATGTTTTCGAGTGATATAACCATTTTTGAATCAAAAAGACCTGTTTAGGTTGCCACAGGCAACCTGTCGGCCAAATTAATTATACCAAGAACAAAAGGCCAAAGAGCCTGTGATGCTCACCTGAACCATTTGCATTGATGGATAATTTTCTCATTTGATTTCTTGAAGCCTATTGCCATAGGATCGTTCCACCAAAGATTAGTTGAAATTGAGTCGTTGATTAAGTAGTAGAAGCGATTTAAATGCTGCTGGAAAATGAAAAGAAATCCTAGATGGCCACTGAAAAAACAGACCAATCAAAATTCTGAATAGATGTTCTGGAGGTTACACCCCCCCTCCTCCCACACGCACGCGCGCACGCATGCACACACGCACGCACCCTTAATATCCATCCTGGCAAATTTAATTAATGTCAGCCAAATGGTATATCCATCCAGGCAAATTTAATTAATGTCAGCCAAATGGTTTAGGATTAGATGCTTTAAAGGACTTCCAGACAATTTTTTGGATAATCCAAGATGGCCAGCAAAAATAGATCAATCAAAATTCTGAATATAAGTTCAGGAGCCTACCGCGATAGGATTGTTCCAGCAAATTTTAGTAAAATCTGCAAAGCGGTTAACGAGGAGATACATTTTAAAGGAATCCAGACAATTTTTAGAAAATCCAAGATGGCTGCCAAAAGATTTATCAATCAAAATTTTTGATATGTTGAAACCCATCGCCATAGGATTGGGGCCATGTATGTGGATGCATACATTCCCTCGCAGCTGATAGCTAGCGCATGTATTGCGATAGCGCTCGGATTTGGAATCGGAGAGACATGTCATCATCTTCGCATTCTCATTCGTTGCGAATAAATCTATGTTGGGTTTGCCCCAGTGTTTGAACAGACGATCCACCACACATTGATTTAGTTGCCATTCTTCAATGAGTCTGCTAAAAGATTTAGCCTTCCCGGAATATGAGCTGCTTTCAGTGTGATCCCATGATCCAGACACCAACAAAGCAGTTTCCATGTCACCATACAGAGACTGGGCGACGTTGTCGACAACATCACCCCTGCCAGATTTCCCCTCTTCGCCCACCATTGGAGGTGGTGAATAAGAGGTTACAACACTGACACATTTGGGATCCTGTACTCAGAGTCCACTGTGGCATGAGAAATAACTGGATAGGTCGCCTGTGTAAGGCTGCCTGTGGAATTCCAAGGAAACAATCAACCCCAGCATTCTCAAGTAAACCCGTACCAGGACATAGCGACTGTTGTACACTGACTGTATTACTGAGATGAGTGTCCCCACGCTCTCCCGAGATGGATAAATATATCCTATCTCTAGATGGAAGTATATGCCCAGGTGAACAAATTTCTGGGATGATGTCGGCTCTGATTTCAGAAAGTTGATTATCCAGCCTAGATCTGTCAGTAGTTTTACAACTAACTCCAGATTTGCTGATAGACTTTCCCAATTGTGTGCTTTAACAGCCAGTCGTTTATGTACGTGTGGACCGCTGTCTCCTGCGGAGGTATGCTGTAAAGACCAGAGGAGCCGTCGAGATCCCAAATGGAAGAATCCTGAATTTCCATTGGCAGCCCTGAAAGGCGAATCTCAGGAATCGACGAAAGCTCTTCACAATTGGAATGTGAAAATAAGCATCCTTTAAATCTATAGATGCTGTCCGCATTCCCTTTCTCATCCCTGCCAACATTGTTTCCAATTTGAAACTCGGTGTGAGGATAAACTTGTTTAGAGGCTTGAGGTTGCGAATGGGTCTCCACCCTCCAGTACTCTTTGTAACTAGGAACATGGTTAAATAGAAGCCTGGGCATTCCTGGGCCGGCTTAATAGCTTGCTTCTGTATGAGGGTTTTTATTTCGTCCTCTATACACAACAGTTGATCTGGATCTCTTGGATTTTGAGTCCAGATCGGTACCAGAGACAGTAGTGATGGTGGGCTTGTTATTCAGGCGGGATGGTAGCCAACTGAGAGCCATCGCAAGACTAAGCGGTCCTGAGTTACCGATTCCCACTCCTGCATGTGGAAGGCTAGGTGGTCTCCCACGGGTCTACCTAGGGAGAGAGGTGGATCCAAGAAGTGCAAGAGCATTATTGTCTCTGGTTGCTGTCCTAGCAGCATTGGTGTGATCCTCGTGTGGGACGGACCTACAGGTACTACCCCACATGACCAGATCCTCGCGCTCCTCTGCCAGCGCCATGTGCACCAAGGTGCGTGGGCCTCCGTGTGTGGGCTGCGCTGGAGGCTGGCCTCTTACCTGACCACTACAACCTCTAGCATGCTGTGGGTGGAGGGAAGGAGCTGCGCGAATGTGCTCCCTACAGGCCACCTCAAACTGCTTGTGTAGTGCCCTCTGGTTATTTACCCGCGTTACGGTCTCTCAGAGGTACCAGTATCCATCACCTCCAAAGAGACCAGGACCTGACATAGGTCTCCGCAGAAGCCTATTGTATAGGTCCTGGGATAGGCACAATTTGTCCAGAGCAAATGTGCGCCACGCCTGGAAATTGCGGGTAACTTACCGCATCATGCAGTCCAGAGCCAAGTTAATGCCATCCTGATTGGCTCTCTGGACTGTGACGGGTGAAGGTTTGCATGATACGGATGCTGCTACTATCCCCTGTAGCGGCTGGGAAATGTGCGAGAGGGCTGAGATGGCTCGTCAGTATCACACAGTGCTGCATTTGCACTGCTGAAGGCGCTAGTGCACAAGGGCCCAGTGTCAGAGCGGGACCCAGGCTGTGTGTCCTACCCTATAGCTGCGCAGTCATCTACACATGGCTTGGGGCCGCAGCCGAATTTCTGATTTTGATCAGACTTAATTCGGCAATGCCATGCCACCTCGTGAGGGGCCTTCGCAAGCCATCCATTAGGCCTAGGCCTTCGTCATCCTCTATGGCATTCCCAGATTACCTAAATTACCCTCTTTTTCTACTCTCCTCTTCTCCATCACCGCTCTGTCCTTGACCTGTTGGCGAAGAATGTCATTAAAAGGGTCTGAGAACCAACCACCCCTCACATGCAGAGCACTTTAGAAGAGGGCTGCAAGTACTACATGTTGAGCATTCATGCGGGGCGAACTTTGCTTTATGAAGCGGTGGCACAATGGGCAATCAGTAATAACTTTCTGAAAGCTATGAGAGGACAATTAGTTTTTAGTCGTTAGATAAACAAATAAGAAATCTGCAGAATTAAATGTCTCGCCTGACTCCATTTTGTCATAGTGCCATTGACGTTTGATCTTGTGATCTCTGTATTATTATGCTGCTTCCAAACATTATAGGCAACCATTTATTCAATTTCAGTTCCAATAGGATTAACCAATTCTGGAATATAAGTGATTTGTTGAATAGAAAAACTTACAGTTGAAAAAGCAGAGTTCTGTATTAAGGTCACAGTGGCCTTGACCTTTGACATTGTGACCTCGACATCATCATGCTGTTTCCTAAGATTATAGGTAACCCTGTATCCAAGTTTAGTTGCAATAGGCTTAAACAATCATGAAATATAAGCTGAGAAGTTTTGCTGAACGCAGACTTATGTTGAAATAACAAAGTTCTGTATCGAGGTCACAGTGACCTTGACCTTTGAACTTGTGACCCCAACATCACCATGCTGCTCTCTTTAAGTGAATCAAACTAGCAAAACTGGCTAAAAAATCAGACTTGCATTTGAACAAATGCAACAGCTTATTGAGAAACAAAAGAGGTGTTGAAAAGCGGCCAATAATCTAGAAAGAGGAAGCAACAGTCTGCGCTTGCGTGGCGTTGGGCGCCTTATCCGCCGAGCTGTCAGTGTCAGATGAATAACATGTCCATTGGGGGCAGTTTCTTTTAAAGTCTGAATCCTATTGGAACTAGGTCGATATTTAGAAAATATCAATGAGTATCAGGGAGTAAGTACTAAGTATACTCTTGAAGTGAAATTGACCAATCCAAATTCTCGTTTTATATGTTGAAGGCTACTACCATAGGATCATTTCATTCACGTTTTGTTGAAATTGAGCCATTGATTAAGTGTTTTAGTAGCATTTTAAAGCACACCTGGATAATTTTAGGAAAATCCAAGATGGCCACCAAAAAAATTGGCTAGTCACAATATTCTGAATAGATAGCCTACCACGATAGAATCCTTCCACCCAAATTTGGTTAAAATCTGCCAATTGGTTTAGGAGATACATTTTAAAGCAAATGTTGATGGACAGTCACCATGGCTTTAGCTCACTTGGCCATTCTGTCCAGGTGAGCTAACAATCAAAGATTGCAAACCCACGTCCTTTTGTTCGATTTTTTTCATCATATTTTTACAGGACAAAGACCATAAACTAAGGGTGCCTATGTTATTAGGTCACTTGTTCTTGTGTTAAAATTTGAACAAAATTGGAATAACAGTTTTCCAGCATACACCTATGGACAAACAAACAAAAAAAAACAGACCCAAAACCAAGACCAACTTTCAGTGACATTAATGACAATGTTTAATATAGATGGGTTAATCCTCCAATGGTCAGGGCTGGGTAAGAATATCCAAAATTGTGTTTAATGAATGCCCGATTGTAGGCCAAGAAAAGACTATTTGTGAAAATTGTGACCACTCAAATGACTACCTCGGTTATCGAGCCAGTTATTTCAGTGATAAATTTTCAAAAATAGCTTTCTTTTTGGCCGACAAATGAACGTTCCTTAAGCTCACTGAAGAAAGCATTTTTGGCCAGCTTGATCATTAATAAAGTGTCAGTCACATGACAAGTACCATACCTGTTAATGCAATGTCTCCATTCTCTCGCACATCACCACTATAATAGAATAGGTATGTATCATAGTGAGGACCGTCTGCGGTACATTTGTCAAAAAATGTCTTCAGCTTCGTCTCAATATTGTCCAGAGACAAGCCGCTACTCGAGTAGTCACAACCAAAGATGTCAAACATGTGGTGACTGAACATCTTAAGGGCAAGGTGTAGAATGTGGGTAGCACGCTCTCCGATTTCCTGGATACTGCCCGGTGAGAGTAAGTGTATTCGAGAGCTTGTGCTGCAAAAGTGTAAACAATTCACCTTTCCAGTTTATCCATCCATCACATAACATGGAATAATCAACTAAGTAATGTGTAGATGAAAGATTCAATATAGCCCGTCTTTAACGCTTAATAGTCCAACACGTTGTACAAATTGTATGTTTTTGCTATGCTATTTAATAAACATGATGCTGAAAATTTTGAAACTAATTTGAATGGGCACTGTTGGTGCCATAAGCAGCAACAGCATCCAGTCGAATTAGTTTCAAAATATTCAACAATTTACCTGCATACTTTTCTGGAAATTGATAGTTAGGGAGTTCAGAAATAAATCAATCCCAACACAGATGAGGTGCGGGTGCAGCTTAGCTAGAGATGGACGGGGCATAACTAAAACTGGAAAGGTCCATTACGGTAGTAATAATAAATGATTTTATGCATTAATCCTTTAATGGTCAAGCGGATCAAAACCAGCCTCATCTTGAGAAATGTCCATTTGCAGGCCAAGGCGGCTTATGATGGATCGATAACAGAGCCATTCATTCCAGTTGTAAATTTTCAAAAATCATCTTTTGGCCTGCAAATATTGTTAATCAAATTTGACTGTTAACTGTCTGACTGCTGAATAACTGCTAACAACATTTTCTAGGGGACATAACTCTTCATCTGCTGAATATCTTGAAATTATTGTTTGGTGGCTTGTAGGCAAGTTGTAGCAGACAGTTAAAGGGTTAAATAAACCAATCCTACATATGACATACGCATATACTACATCCATGCTGTTAAAATACAATTACTGGTAATTATTTAACCAATATATTTAACCAAACAGATTTCAAGATACCGTATTTATTCTAATTATACCGCCGGGCGGGTAGCGGTCACCGAAGGGGGCGGGTTAATTAGGGTGGAAAAGTTTGAAAAAATACAACAAAATTAGAATGGTTTTCCCAGTCATCTTGAATCAGTATATAATTTTAGTATTCCACGCAATTTCTGCTAAATTTGCTCAAATAGTCATAAAAACTACTCGTTTCACATTAGATTTATTTAGAGGCTTTATTTAGGACATAAAGGTCACATTTAGCGAAGTTAGGAACAAACGATTTATCCATTGTTAAATTGAATGGAGGCGCGTTTGTGATGCATTCACTGATACATCGGACAATATGCCATAGCCGTATCTCGACGCATAAGTCATAGCAGCTCTATCACTGAACAGCAAGATACTGATCAGAAACAATTTAGGCATTGGTCGAATTGACTGGAGGCACGTTTGTGATGCGTTCAGCGATACATTAGAAAATTTATAGCCATATCTTAATGCCAATTCAACAACAGCGCTAGACGCCGTCATTGAACGACACGATAAGCTGATGAAAAAAGATCTTTTTGCGCATGTATTCACGAAAATGACCAAAATGCCGCTGTATGTTTTATTTTTTCTGGATGCTTTTCTTCTTTGAAGACAAGATGACAGCAGAAGATTTATTATTTCTTACTATTGGTAATTTGCTTCTTTTTTTTTCACTGTTCTCAAAAACATGGGGGCGGTATAATTGGGACGGGCGGGAAAATTAGAATAAATACGGTATTCAATATTTTTAATAATTAGCTCTTAAACATGTTAAATTATATCAGTTTTCAGGAAATTCTGAATAAAATGATACTTAGGAATATAAATCGTGTTTACCTAGTAAACATTAGGGAGATTACAACGATACATTATGTTGTAGTAACTGCATAGAATGAGAAAGGACAATGACTGCCACCAATAATTGATGAAAATAAACTTGATCTACCGTACTTAACATAATGGAGGGATCCGATCTTTTAGTCAAGTATCTGATGCCATAATCAATTATGTCACTAGTTAGCTGATAATCAAAATGACGTATATCTCAGTCACAAAATTTGAGAAATTCTGTCACTAGCATGACAAGTGTACAAATTGTATCTCTGATGAATTTACAATTTACTAAACACTCTGTTGAATATTTTGAAAATAATTTGACTGCGACAGTACCCAGTAAAATTAGTTAAAAAAAATTCAACAGCTTACATGTATAGTTACCTTCAAAATTAGATTTTAGGAATTCAGGTTTCAGTTTCAAATCGATTCCAACACATGTAATAAGAGCTCCGCAAACGACGCCTAATACCCCGCCATGATGACAAACCAATGAATGAGAGCTACAGTATCAGAAAATATTTATTTCTTCCTCAGCCCCATCACACCAGTTATCCTTATGAAGTGTCAAAGCGATCCGTTAAACAGTCAAGAAGGTATCGTCCGGAAACCAATTTTCAAGATGGCTGCCGCTGACTTCGGATTATCGTAAATTTTGATACGTCTCTGCACCAGACAGATTCCAACGACCGTAGGAAGTGATCTAATAAGTGGAATCCAGAAACCCACTTTCAAGATGGCAGCCTATGGCTGGCGGCCATCTTGGAGTTTGGATCATCGTCAATTTCGATAGGTTTCTTCTCCACACTTAGTCCAACCACCCTATGAAGTTTCAAAGGAATCCGATAAACGGTAACAGAGTTATCATCCGGAAACCAATCTTCAAGATGGCCGCCTGTGGCTGGCGGCCATCTTGGATTTCGGATCATCGTTGATTTTTATAGGTTTCTTCCTCAGGCCTAGTCCCACCACCCTATGAAGTTTCAATGCGATCCAACAAACGGTAATGGAGTTATCATCTGGAAACCAATTTTCAAGATGGCCGTCAGTGGCTGGCAGCCATCTTGGATTTCGGATCATCGTCGATTTTGATAGGTTTCTTCCCAAGACCTAGTCCAAACACTCTATGAAGTCTCAATGTGATCCGACAAACGGTAACGGAGTTATCATCCGGAAACCACTCTGCCACCCGCACTCCATTGCTACATAGACAGTACAGATTAGGTCACGGTCGACTGGCTAACAATGGTTAGATATAGCTAGCTAGATCCCACTTCAACTTGAAATAGTTAACTAATTAGGTCATCTGAGCACCCAAGATCGGTTCCAAATGGTTGACAGCTTGCCCAAATGGGTGAGTTTTGAAACAAAAAAAATAAGGGAACGGCTATCCAAGGGAAAAGCTATCCCATACTAAAAGATACCCTGCACATAGACAATGCATACGATATTATGTAAAAATGTCACTTATTTCACCTGTATTTATTAACATGAAAGAGTAATCATAAAAAATATGATAAATCACGTTTGCCTCATTTTTTTTGCTCAGCAGTGTATGTACGTATGGACTGCTATGCTTGTCCTGTGGAGGTATGCTGTTATCGCAAGGCCCACCCTGGTGAAGACCCGAGAGCCGTTGAAATTCTGAAGGGTAAAACCCTGAATTCCCACTGACGGCCCAGGAATGCAAACCTCAGGTACCGGCAAAAACTCCTCGCTATTGTAATGTGGAAATATGCATCTTTCAAATCTATTGACACCGTCCTTGTTCCTTTCTCCAACCCTTATAACACCAATTTCACTGTTTCCATTTTGAAACTCGACATGTCTATGAACTTGTTCAGTGGCTTGAGGCTTGAGCCCTTCAGTGCTTTTTGTCACTAGGAACATGGTTGAATAGAAGCCTGGACAATTTTGTGCCAGTTGAGTTGCTCCGTTTTGTATGAGGGGAATTTATTTCCTCCTCTATACAAAACCGTTGATCTGGATCTCTTGGATTTTGAGTCCAGATCGGAACAAGAGACAGCCGCGATGGCGGACCTACTATCCAGTCAGGATGATATCCGACTGAAAGCCGTCGTAAGACTAAGCGGTCCTGAGTCAACCACTCCCACTGTTGCCAGTGGTGGGCCAGACGGCAACCCCCCACCACTGGTCCACCTAGGCCAGAGGTGGACATGAGCAATGCAAGAGTGGCACTGTCTCTGGACCCAGAAGCACTGGAATGGTCCTTACTGTGGCAACCGGCCCATCAGGCACCGTTACCACGACCAGATCATCGCGCGCCATGGCCCGCACTGCGCGGGCAGCTAACTGGCTGGCTGTGCTGGAGGAGCCTGCACCCCCTCGCTGCTGGCCAGAGTGCTCACGGCCGGCGCTGGTGGCTGGCCTCTGACTAGGCCACCGTCACCCTGTGCCTGCTGAGGACGGTACGCAGGGGGCGGTGCGCGAATGCACTCCATTCTGTGGAGCAATTCAAATTGCTCACGCGGAGCCATCTGGTTGTTCATCAGGGTGACTGTCTCTTGGAGGCGCTTACATCCCTCACCCCAAAAGAGACTTGGGCCTGTCATAGGCGTATGCAGAAACCTATTGTACAGGTCCTGGGACAGGCACACATTGTCAAGTGCAAACGTGCGCCGCGCCTGGACACTCCTGGTAACTGACCGGGTTAAACAATCCAGAGCCAGGTTAATACCATCCTGGATGGCCCTCTGAACTGTTACCAGACTTGCTTGGCGTGATGCGCGGATGCCGTTACTACACCCTGTAACAGCTGGTAGATGTGCGAAAGCGCCGCGATGGACGCCCTCGAACTCTCCTCCGCATCGCGCAATGCGGTGTTAGTGCTGCGCTCGTACACAGCGCTCCCATGTCAGACCGGGAGCCTGGCCGCGTGTCTTCGCCCAGTATAGCGTGATCACCCGCATAGGGCTTAGGGGCCTTCACGAGACGTCCATTCGCCTTAATGGCCGTCTCTGCCGCTGAGAACATATCCACGATATACTCTGTTAGCGGCAGAGATGGCATCGCGGTAGCAGCCAGCTTACCTGCTAGCCACAGGCACTGATTCCACTGGCTAGCCGGCTGTTCCACAGCAAGATCTGGCCTGACATTAATTAGCCAATGACAAGCGTCGGACCAGTCTTCCTCTGTGGCTACCTGCGAATGTCAACTAGGCGCGGGCCTTCGTCGTCCTCTAGAACATTCACAGGTGATTGCATGGCTGGAGGAACCGATGCTCCTAGCAGGCCAGTGAAAGCATGCAGACCTGACAGAAGGCATGCTAAAACTAGCTGGACCAGGCGCAGGCGTCGTGGCATTGCGTGGGGTATAAATACTCGCCACACCATGGCCATGGCAAGAATCAGCTATACCATCGGCAAGCCGAGGTTTGCGGTAATTCTGCCCATCAGCCCCAACCCAGGCTACCTTCTGCGCCGTAAATGCTACTCCTACATCAATAGACCCATGGATAAAATTGCCCGTGTTCCCCGCGAGGGGTGCACGTTCTTCAGTTTCCATGTCCACAACGCCAGAAGGCGAAACCAGCAAATAATCCTCTTCTTCCTCGCTTGAAAGATTAGACTCCGGGTCAGTGAGGAATGCTAACCCGGACTGGCCAGGAAAGCTTCCGTAAGAGGATACGGTACCTGTAGGGCGCGGACATGTCTGAGGACCCGATAAGCCTTCTCCTTGGCCTGAATCGACAAAAAGTCAGACATTAGATCGGGCCCCTCCCCTACTGTTTACATACATCACAGTTTAACAGTGGCCCACAGGACCTGCAACCAAAGCATGGGTGAGGGGCGAATCTAGGCTTAATGAAGACCCCACTGTTGGGACAACCAGGTTTCTGAAAGGCCACAAGACAAAGACAATGAGTATTTTAGTTAATGAATTAGTAAAACTCAAACCAAAATAAACAGGAGAGGACCAATCGCCATAAAGACCATTACAAAAAATTTTCTTTATATAAACCAACGTTGGACAAAACATTTTGTTAATAAAAAGTGCAAGGCTGATTATGACGTCATATTTTCAAAAATAAGAAGGCAATCCAACTGGAAACAATATTCAGGTGTACGGATGAATTGTATTCAAAATCCAGAGCATAAAACTGGAAAGGATAGTCATACAAGCCATGTAAACATCAAATAGGCAGTGATAAAACTGGCAGCAGATTTCAGAAATATTTCTAAATAATTAGAAGTGCCTAATATAATAACTAGAATACCTGCTTCTTTAGCATAGCATACTACCCGAACTCATGAACTGGATACTTCACCATTCTCTGTGACTCTTAAATCTGTCCACAATAAGGGGAAGGGAAATGGACCAAGAGGGCAGTGAGAAGATCTTCTTACGAGATCTCCAACTCACTGGGCATAGACTTCGTTCTTAACATGTTAGGAAAAAATAAAAGGGAACCTTGGTGGAGAGGAAAACAAACCCTCTGAAGATGTGCTGTCCTTTTCAATCATAGATAGATACCTGTGGACACAAACACAAAGAGAGATTAGGATTTCATAGCGCCAGATGTAAATAAATCGGTTTTAATGGTGACTTACATGTCTAATCACGAATCCCGGAAACACATTACACACGGGATTAAAACGCTAAATTAGACAAATATGTTTTAGAAGTCACCTGATAACTCGGTCCCGGTCCTTCCTCCAGCGATTTAGCTTGAGAAGACATCGTTATCATGTGGAATTGAGTTTGTTTGGACACAACAAACAGTAAACTTAGCAAGAAATTTAACTAGCATGTGTATCTCTTTGCCAATAAATTGGAAAAGAGAAAGTGCTAGGCTGCGCATGCGTGAGGCTGGGGCTGGCATCCGCTGGACTGTCATCTGACTACCTGCCCAGTAGGGCCACCTAACTTTTTTAATCTGTGTTTATTGAGTGAAAGTCGATATTTGGGAATATCAGAGTGTTAGTGAGGTAAGTATACTCTTGAAGTGAAATGGGAATGCTTACAAGGCCCATTTACTCTCTATTTTATCTAATATGGATGCTTTTTGGTGTCTTAGCGGACAAACATAACCCATTTTCGTAGGCCATCAACAGATTCCACAAAGGGTTAATCGAGACTACTACCCAGCTCTGAATTTTCTACAATAGTAATGCAATGGGGAATCGTGTACCAATGAACTATAATTAACTATTTAGTGCTCGGCTGGGCATAGCATCTGCGCATGTTCAGTAAACCAGCAAACTGACTATGATTAGCCAGTCGAACTTGACCCCAGAAATAACTTAACACATACTGTTGAATATTTTGAACATAATTTGATTGGAAGACATTGCTGCTGTCCAATTCAATTATGTTTAAAATATTCAGCAGAACTTTTTTAAACATGTTAACTTATTTCTGAGCTGTACTGTAATATGTCAGCCGAGAAAGCATAATTAGTCATATCTATTTTAGAGACCCTATATATAGTGATACAACTCAAGATAGAAATCTCTTTGCTAATTACCTTGAAGCAGAAGTAGCAGGTACTACCAGAGCATATGCATTGCAGGTTCCACCAAGGGATGTACCAAATCCCCAGAACAGACTCAGTGTCAGGCTCTCAATAGCAAGGATAACCAATACCAAACCAATACTATAACTGGTATGTGTAGTCCAGCCAATTCCTGCATGAGATAAGACACATTATAACACCAATTTCGTTTCGGTTTCACATTATAAAAACAATTTATTTCTGATATCACACAAAATTGATTTAAATAACAGTCTCCCACTTTTAAGGAAACCATACAAGAAAGCACATCACAATGTGACAGTTAGATGTTGCTGGCCTAAATCCTTAACCTGTTACGGTTAGCCAAGATCAGGGAAAGCCCAGAAATCTTTGCTTAACATCCATCTGCTGGCCAAAAGAGGACAATTTTTTATTCTTTACTACTGGAATGACAGGTTCGCTTATTGAGTCAGTCATTCCAGTGTTAAGATTTCAAAGATGTCTTCTCTTGGACTGTAAATGGACATTTTTCAAGACCACTGCTAAGGCTGGGTACGTCCGACTTTCTTTTATTATAATATGATATTCTTGCATACGCTCCGGAGGATATCAGGTTGTACATGTACTAGCTAACTGGCCTGGTCTATAAATCCAAATATACGGCCTAGGCTTCTACAGAGTTCCTTTATACAGATATATACTTCTTATAGGACGAAATGAGTAGATGAACAGTGAATGGTGAGGTTTGTAAATTCCAAGCTTCGTACGATTTCCCATTTGTAAAATTAAATGATTGTTCCATGACAAAATATGTAAAATCCATGACCTACTTGGGTTGCCACCTGAACAATTTTGAAATCTAGATACCTGTGAACTCCTGCATTTCTGAAGGTAATGCGCTTACTTACCTGAAACAGATTCTTTAAATCCAACATCTTTGAATTTTTTGTCACAGAGATTTAGGACACCATAATTTTCCATGGTAGTGTTTCTTTATATGGTCTATGTCTTGCCATAAACTACAATGTTCTACATGTATAGGAAAAAGTACTTTCTTTTCATGTTTTCCAGGCCTGGTATTTAAATTGTCAAATTCCATGACTTTCCAGGTTTTCCAGGACACGTGCAACCCTTGAAATTCACTATAAATACATGTATCATACTGTACACAGATCTGCGATGCCAATCAGGAAGAGTTCTCCATTTTAATTTCCCACTGACAAATCAAGACAATGTATTTGATGATGCTTTCCAGATTTATTCAGTAATGGAACAAACGAGACACTGAGACAAGACATGCTGTCAACACAGTGTATTTATTAAGTTATATGATACATGGTTAAAACACCTCCTGCAGAATGAATTTCCCTAATTTTTCCAAACCGAATTTATTAATTAATTTACCAATTCCCATGATCATTTTATGATGTCACCAATCAATGTTCATTTCAAAACTAAAATTGTGAAGAAAAATGTCAGAATTAGTAGCTAAGACAGGTAAATGTCTTCCAATCTAATTCTGTTAGAAATATTCAAGAAAATATTTCTTGCATCGTGTTTAAAATTGTACTAACATGTTTCACTCTTTGTTTTGGAAACATTGTTAATGTATTTATGAGCTGTACTGTATATTAGTACACATATTCTGGTACGCTCACAAAATCATTCTTCAAGCACACCGTTATATTTACCTATAATGATAACTGTTGTAAGAAGTGTCACACAGATCATACGTTGGCAGATCAGGCAGAAATGACGCACGCCCCGTGATGCCATGATTCGGGCGATGCTGCGAGATCCCTCCTCTTCTCCATAAGCATTCTCATAGGAACTATTACAGTCACTAATCTTATTCATCAACTTCCAGCAGCTTATAAAATATATCAGATGAAAACACAACCATATCACAAGGAATACACCATATATAGGAATAACGACAAACCATTCTTTATGATCTTTCAATTGATATCCTACTAGTGAGACGTAAGCAATATTTAGTAGAAATATAGCAGCTACAACACCGCGTCGCAATAGCCTACGTGATGATAAAAATGGCTGCCATCGCTCGATACTGGTATGTCCACAAAAATACATATCAATAACAGGTTGAAAAATCTGTCTTCCAACATAGCACCAAAAGACATAAAAGTTGACAGAAACGTTCAGCAAAGGGAATAGCGTTGTGCTTAAGATTGTCGTCCACGCGATGAAATTGACAAGTCCAAGGAATGTCTTCACTCTTATTGATATGATTATAAAGCAGAAAGCAAGAACTAGTAAAGCTATTGAAATACATCGCAAACCAGGAACAATCAGACCGCCTATCATGAACCCTAGTGACTCCATTATCTCTTCTCGCTTTAATAATGTGTTTTCATAAATAACTTTATGTAAAATACGTTCACGGATATTCCATAAATATTCAAGGCCTACGCTTGTCAGCATTAGAATATTCATCGCTTCAATCATTGGACTTACATGTACAGCTCCATGAAGCTTCAATATTTCTGTGAATGTCAACATCCCGAGGGAATAACCCAACCATAGGTGCATCAATAACTTTCCAATCTCTTCAAATGAAAAGTAGAATCTCAAAGCACATGATATACCAATAATAAATATCCCAAACATGGCAAATAAAGGAATACTCATGCCTTCGTGGATCGCCCATCTTGCATACACGCCTAAACCGATAGCGACTACGATAATGGCAATGGGCAGATATCCGATACAGTAGGTAATGAACTGTAAGTTAATGTTTTTTAACTCCATGCTGTACAAAGGCACGTGTGTGATCAAATACTTGGCCGATTTGAGAAGTTTGACCATCACAATGTAAAACTTGACTCAAGATGCATGATATTTGTACAATAGCATCACCATAGAGAATTCTGTCAGGGTACTTGATATTTATTCAATAGTATCACTATAAATGTAGAATGATAAATATATTATGTACAGTAGCATCTCAATGGAGGATTTTTATCAGCATCACATTGTATTTTATCTGGCGATTTATCAGTGTATATGTACACCTGTTAAGGAAACACACGTAGTGAATCAATGAGTATTTCGTTTTGTTTGTAAATGGGCTCGAGCTCTATAGGTTCCACATCCTTGATTTCAATTCATCTGTAATGAGAAAGTAAACAATCAGAACCTAAACATAAAATTAGAATGCAAAATCATGGCAAGTTTCAGTAAAGATCCATTTCTCATTTCTAGCAATGCTCTGCCCATTTCTAGCAATGTTCTGCCCATTTCTAGTTATGCAGAGCCTATTTCTAGCTATGCACTGCCCATTTCTAGCTATGCTCTGCCCACTTCAATTCAATTTTAACTGTTATAATAAGAGGCCCAAGAGGCCTGTATCGCTCACGTGGAACATTGGCACCTCAACTAATCTTTATTGAGTTTTACATCAATCAATGCCACTTCCAATGACTTTCAGTCAAACCGTTTAGTTTTCGAGATATTGACAACAATCTGTGGACTACTTTTGCAACGGTGCTTTTGACCAATATTTAAGTGAAAATAGAAGACATCAGTGCTAACAACAGAAATTGATGACATGCAGTCAAACTTGTAGTAAGACACCACCCAAGTGAGAATCAGAAGGGAGTCTCTTATGGCAGCTGGTTTCTTAACCCTTTAATGGTCAAGATTTTCCAGTAAAATTGAAATTTTTCCTCAGTATATGTCGATTTACAAGCCAAGATCTTTGAAAATTTATCACTGGAATGACTTGTTCGATTATCTGGAATTTATTTAGAAAATAATTCGACTGGGTCATAGCTGCCTTAGACAGCAACAACTTTCAATGAATCAAACACATTTGAAAATATTTTAACAGCATAGATGTCAGAGCACATAATACATATCTTGAATAGTTAGACAGTGGAGGTTAATCTGTTAATTTAGTTTTTATCTACACTGGCAATAAAATCTGTCAAGTGATATGTCAAAGGAAGGTGGAAATAAAACTCCAATTACACATTAATTAACCGTTGTCCTCAGCTAGCTAAATATCTAAGATATGTATTGTGTCCTCTGGCATCAATAACGCTGAGTATTTTGGAATTTATACGACTGAAAGGTGCTGCTTTCTAAGTCAGTATTGACTTTGTCAAATTATTTTTTAATAAACTTCAACTCACCTGCTATAAAGAACACTTGCACTAAATGCCAATTTTACTACATGCCGCCAAACCGTTCATCTGATAGATTCAGAAATGGCATGGTTGAAATCAGCATAGTCAAATAACTATACAAAATCAATTTTGACCAAAATCCATCAAATAAAAGAATCCAATATGGCCGCCAAACATGCTACATTTTGATTGACCCACGGCAGCCATGTTTGTTTACCTATCAACTTTCCTTGAACAAACTTTAATGGCCCTTAGTCCCTAATATCTCGCAAATTTCGGCTCGATCCTTTTAGCGGTTCTGGAAGACGTTTTCGTGAAAACTAGCTCATCCAAGATGCCCGCCAAACCATTTGGCCAATCAATTTTCATTGAACAACTTGGTTCAACTCTTTGTTGCCCTAGATGATATTTCATGAGTTTTGAATCAATTCCCCCAGTGGTTTCAGAGATTTTTAAAGAGGTTTCTAAAAAATCGGCCAAAACCCAAGATGGCCGCCGGCCAAATGGGCCTATCGGCATCCTTTGAACAAATTTAGATCTTTATGCCCTATGGATCTTCCTGCCAAATATAACTGATATCGGCCTAGTGGTTCTTGAGAAGTCGTTTAAAGAAAAGTATGATGGACGGACAGACGGACGGACAGTCACCATGGTATAAGCTCACTTCATTTCAGACCACGTGAGCTAACAATGAATTCACAGGCTCTCAATTTCAACATAATACACAGGTAAGCTATTGAATATTTTGAAACTAAATGGACGCTGAGCTGTTACTGGTTCTGACACCAACAACCACAAGTAAAATGTTTACAAGTATTCAACAGAATGTTTATTAAACTGTAATTTCACCAAAACCATAGGCTTACCTGTCAGACATTTGCTCCTCGTGTCTGACCTATGACATTTGATTGTGACGTCAGCTAACAAGTGACATATTTTGATCGTGACATTGGATACCTGAGTGACAACTTGGATCTGCTCCTATGTACATGTGTATCGCTATTTCAAAATTGTGAATGTGTTATTTCAGTGACAGTACAGAGCTGGAAATTGAGACGAAGGCCATACCAATTTATTTTTTGTTTTACAACCCCTCCTCACTTCCATCTAACAATTTTTTAGCACCCAAATCCTTATCACTCTGAATTCCTCAGAATTTTCTGTAACTCTTTTTATGCTCTGTAGTTTTGTTAACCCTTTAGTAACCCTCTAATGGTCAAGCCAATCAAAATGGCTTTGCAATGGTCATGAGAAAAATCCATTTGCAGGCCAAGAGAAAACTATTTTTAAAATTTACCACTGGAATGGCTGGCTCATTAACGAGCCAGCCATCGCAGTGGTAAATTTAAAAAATAGTTTTCTCTTGGCCTGCAAATGGGCACTCACTGAGAAAATGTTTTGGATTTTCTTGATTAATCTCGCCAATTAACCCGATGACAGGATTAATACTGTAATAGCTTAAAACCTTTAAGCTTGAAATTGTGCATTATTTTTTTTCCACATCTCCGATCTTGTGTTCTCGTGGGATGTTTTTCATAAAAACATTAAATTGGTCTGGCCTAATTATAACTAGAAGTTAGTAGAAACTTCACATGGCTACAGTACAGCCCATAAATAACTTATTATATGTCCAAAACAAAATAAACATATTAGTTAGTACAATTTTGACCACGATGTAAGAAAGGTTCTGTTGAATGGTTTGGACATAATTGAATTGGATGACATTGCTTGCTGTTTTATTTTATTTTGGAAACAATTTACGTTATTTCTGAGCTGTAATTTAGCACTAGTTCCTAGATTAGCCCATTAACACCCATATCAGCCAAAAACAGCTTCTGAAGTGGTCTTGAAAAATGTCCATTTGCAGACCAAGAGAAGACTATTTTTTTTAATTGACCACTGGAATGACTGGCTCGATAACCGAGCCAGTCATTCCAGTGGTAAATTTTCAGAAATAGTCTTCTATTGGTCTGCAGATGGACATTTTGTATGAGAAAATTTAAATTTTCTAGAACAAATCTGAGGGTTAAAGGATTAACTTTTCAATGGTCAAGCTGGCCAAAATGATTTCTGCAGTGGTCTTGATAAATGTCCATATGCAGATCAGTGAGTCTTGCTTTTAATTCCTGTAGTAATCAACTTCTATCCAGAATTAACAATGGCGACTTGGAAAAGAATAATATTATATATGTCAATGTATAGTCAATACCAACTGCTCCATGTAACTTCCTATTTGTGAAATTCACAACCATAAGAGCAGGGGTAAAATGGCAAACAGCCCAACATGTACAAGCATGGTAATAATAATAATAATAATAATAATAATAATAATAATAATAATAATAAAAATAATAATAATAATAATAATAATCTTTATTTAATAGGGTAAACAATGTCAGTAAAATCTTATCTTCCCGAGGCCCTGAAGTGGTGAACACAGCATTAAGGGCCCCTCAGCCCCTTACCTTTTTCACTCTTATCAAAATTGTTATTTTATACCTTGTTTCTCCTATTCCCCTCTCTTTCTGTCTCTCTTTCCTTAACTTTCACTCTCCCTCAAAAAAAAAAAACCCCACCCCCACCCCCATCCCCAACCCTTTCCCCACCACCCACCCACCCCCCTTCTCTCACATACGCACGCGTGCGCACCACCTAGTAAAATTGAAACCAGTTCTTGATATAGATGATCAATTAATTAGTTATTTACATATCTTACTTCAATATAACTATTCTTTATTATATCACATCTTGCTGTAATTACTGTATATCATTTGTATGTGTATGGGAAAACCGTTTATAAAACTTATGTCTTATAGTCCTTCCATTGAACAAAATAAAATATGTTTAAACAAATTCCTATGCGCTGGGCCACTGTAGATAATCCATAAATAAAATTAAATATAATCTTTTTAATGTCTACAGTGTTTTAATAAGTAAAGTTATTTACTTCTGCAGTAAAATGAAATAAACGAGATAAACTAAAGTTACCAGTTTTGGTGAGAAGGGAGAACGCCGCTATAGCCTTGCTTTCATTGTGTGTGATACTAGGCATCCTGTGTCTACAGGTTTATCATCACTTCCTGCATTACTCATTACCAGTGTTATCTTTACTAGGCCAGTGTCACTTTAACCCTTGAACCCTCAAATTTATTAAAGTAAATTTAATTTTCTCATAGAAAATGTCGATTTGCAGACCAAGAGAAAATTATTTTTGAAAATTTACCAATGGAATGACTGGCTCGGTTATTGAGCCAGTCATTTCAGTAGTAAATTTTCAAAAAATATTCTTCTTTTGGTCTGCAAAAGGACCTTTCTCAAGACCACTGAAGAAGCCGTTTTTGGCTGATATGAGTGTTAAATGGTTAAAGATCTGCGCCACACAAAATTGGATTCTATATCAATTGTAATGGGAAATAGGACTGACATTCACTTACCAACACGATTTCGACCAAGGAAGAGTAATTTATTTTATTGTGATATCAAATGTCATAAACCCAGCAAGAAAATGGAACAACATGATAAATGGCCTACACAGTCAGCCGCTATGGATACGAAGCCGGCTGCTTATAGTATAGTAATGTAGTTAAGCATTGTTATGGCTAATAGTAATTGCTTTCCTAGCCTTATCTTATGCTTACCTATCTTTTTATGCCTACATCTATCGTATATGTTTATTCATTATTAAATCTATTAACATTTTTTCTTTATTCATGTTTTCACAGATTTCGGCGATGTTTGGACACTACACAATAAATGCTCGACTGGGCCCAATTCGTCCAACAGTTCTGGAGAAGTCGATTTCGTGAAAACTAGGTCATCCAAGATGGCCACCAGACTATTTGGCTAATCAAGTTCCCATGAACAAACTTAGTTCAACTCTTGCCCTAGATGATATTTCATGAGTTTTGAATCGATCCCCCAAGCGGTTTCGGAGATTTTTAAAGACAATTTAAAAAATTGGCCAAAATCCAAGATGGCTGGGCCCCCCCCCCCCACCCCCAAATTGGCCGATCGACTTCGTTTGAACAAACTTGAATCCCTATACCCTAAGGATGCTTTCTGCAAAGTATAATTGAAATCAGCCCAGTGGTTCTTGAGAAGAAATTGTTTAAAGGAAAGTTGAAGGACGAATGAACACACGATGGACAGTCGCCATGGCATAAGCTCGCTTGGCCTTTCAGGTCAGGCGAGCTAATAATGGACTGAACTATAAAGCAGCCTAGATATGGTGTGAGTGGGATCTGGAATCAGGAACTCGATAGATCAAACCAATAACTTCTATGTCTGCCAATAGACAGTTTCTTGTAATTATCCCCACGGCCACCAACTGTTATTTCACAGTTAATTCCATTCATGGGTGACAACAATGGGGGCACTTATAAAGATTCCCCTCTTGTTAGATTAAAGCCCAAAAATGTAAAATATAATTTTATGACATACAGTTGAATGAAAGCTATTGCTGCCATTAATAAATTCGTGCAACAGCTTTAACTATGACAGCAACAACCTTTAAATATATAAAATTTAGGCAAAAATTTAAATACTGCAAATGAATTTTTGAATATTTTCCTGCAACAATCTTCAGCGTGACAGTAACAATATTTCTCGCATCGACATTATTCATGTAAATGTTTATGATTTATTTCATATAAATGTGATTAATAGTTGATGCTGCCATGTTTTGTTAACTGTAACATGTCTTAGTCAATCAAATAACTTTATTGCCGCTACACATCAATATGAATGATAAGATTTATTACATAAAATACATTTGCTTAAATGCTGTTGCATCCTTGTTCAGTGGTCTTTTCTTTATCAATTTGACTGCAAGTCGCTTCCTCAGCCTGTAACATGGCTGAAGTAGTTAACTGTCAAATGTTAATAGTTATTAGTTATATGCCCCATACATTACGAGTTTCCAGCATTGCATTGCGACTGGAAGGGTTAAGCTGGATTCTTTGGTAAACAGCCCTCCTTGAAACAAACGCCTCGTCCAAGCCTATAGGCTATAGGCTTACAAAGGTGCCATTTAGAGGGTATCCGATTAATCAGTTCCTTTTACGAAAAATATTGATCTGCTACGCCTATGTTTGGAATTTGTAAAATAATCCATCTAAATAACAAGAGGCCCAAGGGGCATGTATCACTCACCTGGAACATAGGCATTTCGACTAAGGCTATTGGCTATAAGTAGAACTCTAGGGAGTTGTACCATGAAGACAACGGCTATGCTTCTTTATGTATCAACTTCCCTTGAACAAATGGCAATAGCCCCTAATACCTAATGATATCTCCCAAATTTCTGACTGATCCGTTCAGAGGTTCTGGAGTTGTTTTCATGAAAACTAGGTCATCCAAGATGGCCGCCCAATCAAGTTCCGTTGAACAAACTTGGTCCAGCTGGTGACACTTCTAAAAATCGGATAAATATCCAAGATGGTCGCCAAATTGACTTTGTTTGAACAAACCTGTATCTTTATGCCATAAGGATGCTCTAGGCCAAATATACTTGAAATCGGCCCAGTTGTTCTCGAGGAGATTTTTAAAATTTCCCATTGCTTTAGTATTGGCGCTTTTGGTAGGAAAATGATCCAAGATGGCCACCGAACCGTTTAAATATCCCACATTTTCAGAAATGACCAATTTGAAATCAGAATACCCAAAAAAATATATAAAAGCAATTTCGGCTTCAAAACCAATCAAATAAAAAAAATCCAACATGGCCGCCAAGCACGCCACATTCTGATTGGTCCACGGCGGCCATTCTTTTTTACGTATCAACTTCCCTTGAACAAACTTTAATGCCTCTTAGGCCCTAATGTTATCCCAAATTTGGGCCCAATCCCTTCAGCGGTTCTGGAGTCATTTTCGCGAGGACTATGTCATCCAAGACGGCCACTGAATGATTTGGCCAAACAAGTTTCCTTGAACAAACTTGGTTCAGGTCTTGAGCTAGATCATATTTCATGAGCCTTGGATCGATCGCTCAAACGGTTTCAGAAAAGACATTTCTAAAAGATTAGTCAAAATCCAAGATTGGCGCCAGCCAAAATTGGCCGATCAGTTTTGTTTGAACAAACTTGGATCCATATGCCGTAAGAATGATTCCTGCCAAATATACTTGAAATCGGCCCAGTGGTTCTCGAGAAGACATTTTACATTTCCCATTGCTTTAGTATGGGAGTCTCTGGTGAGAAAGTGATCCAAGATGCCCGCTAAACCATTTATCCGACAGCTTCGAAGGTGGCAAATTTGAAATCAGCATACCCAATAACCTATATAAAATTAATTTCAGCTTCAAAAAACCATCAAATAAAAAAATTCAAACTGACCCACAAACGCGCTACATTTTGATTGGTCCATGGCAGCCAGTTTTTTTAACGTATCAAATTCTCTTGAACAAGCTTTAATGGTCGTTAGTCCCTAATTATTATTCCCAAATTTTGGTTCGATCTTGAGAAGTCGTTTTCGTGAAAACTAGGTCATCCAAGATGGCCACCAAACTATTTGATCAATCAAGTTCTCTTGAACAAACTTGGCTTAGCTCTTGCTTTAGATGATATTTCATGAGTTTTGAAGCGATTCCTCAAACTGTTTCGGAGAAAAAGATTTTTAAATACAGTTTTAAAATCGGCCAAAATCCAAGATGGCTGCTGGCCAAATTGGCCGATCGGCTTCCTTTGAACAAACTTGCATATACATGCCCTAAGGATGCCTCCTGTCAAATATAATTGAAAGCTCCCAGTAGTTCTTGAAAAGAAGTCACTTAAAAGAAAAACTTGACGGCTGGACGGTCGCCATGGCATAAGCTCACTGGTGTCTGGTGTGTTTGATGGAGTGATGCTGTGTGTGCTAATTTGTATCATCAGCGAGTCTGAGTGATATAGCTCCTGGTATGCTATGCTGATGCTGATGCCTGGTGTGCATGGTGATATTGTGCCCAATGCACATGGTGTTGTAGAAGTGTGTGTCGTTGGAGGGCTTCTTGCTTCTGCTGGCAATGCGTTGTGTGTCAGCATGTTACTGCCCGTGGTGGAGAAATCCAAGAGAGAGTCCTTAATCGGCTCTTTTGGTTTAGCGCTAGTCTGCAAATCTGTAAGCGTCTGGCTTGCATGGTGGTATGATCGGTCGGGGCTCCAGTGTATACTGGTGTCGCTACTTGCTTGGTGGCGTCACTGTCATTCAAAGACCAGCGGTGAAATGCTGTCTCCCCTTCTGGTGACATTGTGGGAGAGTGATATCGGTACAGAATTTTGATAGAATAGTGTTCATGGCTAAATGGTCTGCATCGATACACAAATTCCTATTTGTGGTTGGTGAATTTAGTTTAGGGATTTTGTATCCCGTTATTTTTGGTTTGAATAGACCACGCCAAGCCGTTGGTAGCTTCCACTTGTTGGACATCTGTGTACTAACCTTTGATGGCAGGTTGTAATCGTATTTGTCACAGGATGTCGGATTTCTGAGTGGTTGGCTTGGATCCACAATTTTAACACCCTCGATCACGCGTGCCCTGGCCATGAGCTGATTGATTTTGTTTGTTCGAATGGAGGAGACAGAAGGAATGCCATTGGATTCACCAGCTTCACACAATGGAGCCAATAGGCATCAACCTAGCATGGTAAGGGTCATCGGCTTTCCTGGGTCAACTCGCAGACAATAGGCGGACAGACTCAGGACGTCGCTATCACCCTCCCCATCCACATATTTCTCATCAGTATTCACCATAGAGCCTGAGGGAGAAATTCCAAGACTACCTCCAGTAACAGTGAAAGAGCCAGTGGATAACATAAGGATAACGAAGGAGATTGTTAGGAAGACACTGGAAAATTTGGACCCAGCCCAATTATTAGTAAGCCACGCTCCATCAAATTCCAAACATCGCTAGATTCACGTACCCTTCCAGATACGTATCTGGAAAAATTGAACCATTTCAGCAATATTCAAGAAGGGCAGTAGAAAAAGCCCCACAAACTACCGTCCAGTAAGCCTCACAAGTAACTGTATAGGAAAGGCTTGCACAATTATTTGATTAATCACGATTTTTTTTTTAATATGATCGTGGACAATCAGTCGATCACAAAACCAAATAATCGAAGATTTTCAATCTCTAAGATAGTTGTTTTTCATATGTAGTCGGCTTACATTTTCCAGTGATATTAACCCAGGTGAATGTGCAAAAATGGGTGTAAATACTGCATTACATCTATATTACTTATTTTGTGACTTGTTTAAAATGTTTAAATCTGCAATTGTTTTTTTCATTCAACCCAGTGCCAATTCTCCCCAGGGCAAGAATAATTTGGCCAGAATATCGATGTTTTGAAAACTAAACACTTTTGCCAATCATAAAATATCACACAATACAGATTTGGTATTTAATTATTTTCATTAATAGCATCGATGTTTGATCAAAATGTTGGCAAGGCAGTTATATGTAGCCTTAGAAAACCACTGCACCACACTTTTAGAAACCACTGCGCCACACCTAGCTGAATTTTCATTTTTCTTGGGCCATCTTGGTCTTGCCAGATTGTATTGATATTGCATTCAGAAATTGCACTCTAATGTTTATAATAGCATATTAATTGTGATTTCTGAACACCTATGACTATCTGGCAATTAGACAATTAGAGTCATTTTACTGATCTGATCAGCGATATCAATTTTTGTTTTTTCAAGCGTTGTGTTAGCAGTATACCTCTCCCACATTGACGTCATTGTGCCGGGATTCCCCTCAATCAACGCTCAGAGCAAAACTGCTGGCTGGTACTGCCGTCAACAAACCGCTGACCCGCGGTGAGTTACTTTTGCACTAAAATACACCGCAAAATTAAACCGTGCCCGTGATAAACTAAAATCATTATATTATTTAAATCATATATCATCGGAAAGCGAATCGCATTCAATTGCCGAAACGTTAATGCATTATATTTTATATTTTTGTAACGTTTTCACTGAGTTATTTGCATATATAAAATACCCCATTTGACATAGATTCATTAAATCAGGTGGACAATAGGGGATATTTTTAAATTGTGATCAACTATATTAAATTTCATAAAACTGTAAAAACTAATACAGAAATAGAAAATTGGCTTAGCTTTCCAATGATGTATGACTTCAAGAATATTATGAACATAGTTTTTCATATGTATCGCCTACAATGCACTGTATCTGATTCCCATAGTAATGTAATGCTGTTTGGGCGTCAACTCAGATTTCTCCCTGTTGACTATCCAGCCTAGATCTGAAAGCAATTTCAGAGTCAGAGCAGTATCCACTCCTAACCCGGCTGGCGTGTCCGCCTTGATAAACCAATCATCTATGTAGGTGTGAAGCGCCACATTCTCTCTTCTGAGAAATGCTACCACCATTAGGACCACTCTGGTGAAAACCCTTGGGGCTGTCGACAGTCGAATGGGAGGACTACAAACGCCCATACTGATTCTGATATGCGAATCTCAGAAACCTGTGACAACCCTTGATCTTTGGAATGTGGAAATATGCATCTTTCAGATCAATTGACACGCACCACATTCCTTTCCTCAATCCTGCCATTACCGACCTCAGTTTCCATCTGAAACCGAGGCATATGGATAAGTCAATTCAATGGCCTGAGATTGAGTACGAGTCTCCACCCACCCACCCACCCCCACCCCCCTGTGCTCTTGGGGACAAGGAACATGTTTGAATAGAAGCCTGGAGTGCCCTGGTTTGCTGGTTTTATTGCTCCCTTCAGAAGCAAACCTGACACTTCGTTTTGAATGGCTTCTAATTTGTCTGACTCCCTTGGAACGGGAATCCAGACGGTGCCAAAGACAGATTTTGTGGCGGGAAATCCCACCACTTTGGCATGTATCCCTGAGATATCCATCCCAGGACCAGACTGTCTGACATCACACCTCGCCAAGCCTCGATGAAGCGCATGAGCCTTCCACCCACTATAGGCGCATTGACGCCTAATGCAGGTGTCTGGCTCGCGATCCGCTACCCCTCCCCCACCCCCTCTTAATGAGAGAGAACCATTTTGGTCTTGGCTTGACTGGTCCAACTGGCACCACTGTTCTTGTCGCACAGGCTTGGTCCAGACGGATATGAAGGGAGCTACCATACCCTCAGGTATGATCAACTCCCTTCTGTCCGCCCTTGGAGGACTTACCCTTACCCTTCCTGACTCTCAGGCGATCAGGGCCACTGGGCTGGGCAGGAGCCTCCACAATCTTCCTCGCCTTCTTAGCTGCAGGCGGCTGAGAAGGCCCAGCAAGAGCAGAAGTAGCTGGCTTGGCTTTCACCTTGCTCTTATGCTTCTGCTTCTTGGAGGCAGCTTGACAAGTTAACGGTTTTGCCACATCCCCTAGTGCATGCGCCTGACGCACTAGCTCCAGCTGAAGGTTAACCACTAACCGACTCTGCGCAATGTTAGCCTTGTCATCAAAGATGCTAGGGCTGTTCAGGGACGTTCCAAGCAAACGCTCCCTGACAGCCGAAGTCGGACGCATATGGTCAAGGACCATCTGCCTCCTGGACTTTGTAACACGCGCCTGCACCCTGGCCAACGCGTCCATCAACAGCACAAGGGCGTCGTTAACTCAAGAATGTGCAACAGGTGGCACAGTCTGGCCTGCCCCAGCTTCAACCCACACCGACTGAAGCAAGCGATAGGAGTGATTGACAGCATTCATTGCTGCCCTCACTCCCTCATCGCAAATGGATAGGACTTCCTCATTGTGTGCTTGGGATTTGTCCACAAGCGCCTGAGTGGGACCACCCGCTCCAGCACTCTGGACCCCAAGAACCCAACGGTCATCTTCAGTGACGTCAGGACCACACCATACCGCTCGCACTCCCCTCTGGGGATACGGCACCTTGCCCGCACCTCCCTAGAGGCTGCAAGGAGCTGGCTCTTGGTCAAGAGTCGCTTGCTATAAATAGCCTCGAGCAATTCGTTGAACCATGGATCCAGTCCAATGGACTGAATCCGAGCCGTGGACAAGATGCCCATCCACATCGACGCAACCAATGGATGGGGCATGCGTTCCTCAGTCGTGGCCGAAACCACGGACGGGTCGACCATGGTTAGCCAAGCCAGAGCATCGGACCAGTCCATCTCCGAAGAAGACAACCCTGTGAACACATTAACCGTTGACGTGTTCACAGGTCTATCAGCAGCAGCCTCCCGGCAATGAGCCACTGCGGGAAAGCCAGCAACACTGGTACCGCTGCCACCCCATGAAACAAGTTCAATGGAGTAGGCCCGCATGGAAAAACGTGCGGACCCGTAGCGGCTATACATGGGCGCTAACGGCACCCCACCTGTGGCCGCTGGACCAGGCGAGATAGGTGAGTACCAAGCCTGGCCAGCAACACCCGTCACTGTGTCGGTTGGTGGCAATCCAACCAGCACTGGACGGGTGCCCGGTACCGGTGTGGCCTCAACAATGGGCGGAGCGGCTGCCATGGCTTGCGCCAAGCCAGACAGATGGAGGGCGGTTCCGTCCAGGATGGAATCGACCTCCATGCTCTCCACCCGCGGTATCTCAGCCCGCACCAACTTCTCCTCTTCAGCCTCCTCATCCTCAGGCCCCGAAGGGTCGTCACCAGATGAAGAAGCTCCGGAGCCATCCTGGCGAATGGCTCCCATGCCCGACGGACCGGCTACCGCTACTGAACCACCCGGAGGTGGCCGCAGAGAACCATTACCCACCAGGTCGGAACCTGATGGGACCGCCAGGGAGCGATATGAGATGGCTCCCTCGGTAACCAGTCCAGAACCCTTGCTCGACACGGAGTTGCCCTACAGTCTTTGGTATCAGACGACACCAGCGTGGGCAGGACACTATGCAAGAAGCCTTGCATAGCGGGCCCAAACCATGCCGGGGTGCCATCTCCGAACCCTCCAACTGCAGACAAGGAACGCACCCAGGGGCCGAAACCGAGCCAAGTCCTTCTGGGCAAGGAACTCAACCAAAAACTCGACGGGCCACATTGAACAGACATTACACCTATTATCAACATTACATGACGAACATCGAAAACAGACATGCTCCTTAAACATGACCTTGACGAATTTGTGACACTCGGGGCAAGATGGCGGGGTAGGCTTGGCCTGAAAACAAGCACAAACCTAAAATAAGCAAGCAGAACGAAACAGGAATGGAAGGCAGACAAATAATTTTCAAATATTTTGACAATAAATTAAAAGTTAACCCTCCGGCACCCCATACCCACAACGTTACAACCAAGATCGTGTAAGCTGGCGACAAGACCGATAGCGGGCCAATAATACACCCATAAATTGATCCTGAAGGACGTATAAACAAATTTTCTTTTAAATTTACCAAACGTATTTTTCCAGAAAATTTTCCGGTCACCTAAGGATGCAATTGCAAATTTTTATTTCCCTATTGCATTAATACCGATGCTTTTGCTACTAATATAAGTTAATAGATTTAGATTTGTGTCATCTATTGCCATGGCTGAAATGGCTTGCATCAGGTTACACTATCACTATAGTTCAGAAATAACAAATTTCCAAACAATGGTGTTAAATATCTTGAACACAAATTGCTTGAAAATAGCTATTGCTGCTATTAACAGGAAGGTTTTTGCATATCATTCAAAATTGAAGAAAATGTTAATTCTGTGTACTTTTCCCTTATTTCTGGGTTCAACTGTACACCAGCTGCATGGAATCATGGATGATGAAATATTGCATCAGCATAATATTGCATCATACACTGCATCATGCACATGCTGCTCTGATGTAAATTCTTATTCATTGTTGTAAGTCAGTCAAGTGGTTACTGGTTATGCAATAACATTGTCTAGATTTTAGTGTATGTTAATTACTTAGTTTTCTGCAACTTCCACTTTTTGCCAGTTAAGGCAGTTATCAGTTAAAGTTCCTAAACATGACAAAACGACTTGATATGAAAGTATGGAATCATTTCAACAGAGAAATTTCTGGAAAAAATAATTATATAGGAAAATGCAAATATTGTGATCAGATCTATGCAAATAATGTGACACGGATGAGAAAGCACTTAAGTACATGCAAAGCTGCTCCGGCACATGTGACCAAAAGTTTTTCTGAGAGAGCGGAAGCTTTTCAGTAAAAAAATAATTATACATCTACATCCTTAACTCAGTAAGTAATGTCATGCACACCCAACATGCCCAAGTATACATGTCCCTTACCCCTGAAGGCAGTCAAATTAAAGGGCAACACGGATGCGCAGTACCAGTAGTAAAAATTCAAATTAATAAAAAATTTTAAAGATGATAATTTGATAAGCCCAGACGCATGCACACTGGAAATTTTTGTGATGGCCTCCGGTTGTTATTCATCAATGAGCTGCGCACATTTGCAAGGTAGTAGGCAGTGCTGACACACTTATGCATACCTATTATTAATTTATATAGGAAAACGCCCATGTCCATGGAATTATAAGTAGGCGATTAAACACCTACCAGAACAGCAGAACCCCTGTGAGAAGCCGCACCCACTCTGCATCTGTGCTTAAGGAATTACGCCCTTAGTTATGCCATCTCCCTTTCCACAATTTGGTATTGGTAATCCATATTGCCTTTTACTCATTATTCTGGACGCCAGACACCATTTCGATCGCTATGTCTCACTATCCTCCACTTTGCTATGGGCTCGACAAAAACTGCGGTTGCAAAAATTGTACAGCTTACAAAACCTTGTTTTTCATTACATCCAATTTATCAAGCATTTGATCACTTGAAAATACACCTTCATGAATGCAAATGGTGAAGGGCTGGGTGGGGTGCAAATATTTGAGGGTAAAAATAGTTCTAAATTCACCAAAATGTGCAATATAGTTGTTGAGGCCCTAGCGAAGCGGAGGATGGTGAAACATAGCGATCCAAATGTTGTCTGGCATCTGGACAAGATGAGTTACATGTAAAATGTCAGAGTTTTAGAATGAGGGGGAATAGGGCCCAATAAAGTGTTACTAATAAATCTTTGTTACATTGTAGGAAATGGACCCTTAATTCAAAGGTCAAGAGCCTGTAAATGGAGACAGACCCACACTGTCACTGAAATATACTGTTGCTCAAGCCGCAAAATCCAGCACTGTGAAAATGAGACAAATATCTATGAAACCGTTCATGGACACCATGTCTAAGCTCACATAGGCGATGTTAGAGAAATCGTTAGCAAGAGCAATGTATGCCTCTGCAACACCACTGAGTGTTCTCGATAACTATTACTTGAAACAGTTTTTTGCGCAGATTCGACCAACATTCAAGGTTCCTTCCCGACATGTATTATCAAACCGTCTGTTAGATGAGGAATATGACACTTTACATGCCATCTCCCTAGCAAAACCAGCTGCTGCTAACTCATTGTGTCTAATGAGTGATGGGTGGAGATATAAATCAGAGTCCAACCATAAACATCATGTTTACGTGCCCAATATTCTTCAAGTCTGTTGAGTGTAAAGAAGAAACCCACACAGCAGAATATATTGCATCCGTGCTAAAAGATGCTATAGAAGTGGGCACTGAAAAAGTCCATGCTCTTGTAACAGACAATGCCAGTAACATGCAAAAGGCATGGGCAATACTTTTGAAAGATTACCCCCATCTAATTACATACGGGTGCATGGCTCACAGCCTAAACCTTCTAGTTCAGGACCTGCTAAAATTGGATCCCTGCACCGCCATATTGAGCTTTGCAAAAACATTATAAAGTTCTTTAAGTACAAGCATGTTCCAAAAGGCATTCTGGAAAGAATTCAGAAAGACAAACTGAAGAAAACTGTAGCACTAGTATTACCCGTTGCAACCAGGTGGGGTTCAGCTTGTGACAGTTTGAACCGTTTGCTAGAGAACAAAGTGTTTAGAAGCAGCCTCTTTTGATGAACAAATGGAATCACTTATAACACCACAAATGCGGAAACAGCTCCTAGATACAGATGTTTTCTGGGTACAGGTTGAACCTGTAAAGAGATTATTAGAGCCAGTTTCGCTTGCAATCAAACGGATGGAATCGAATAAGCCAAGGCTGTCAGAAGTTCCAAACATGTTTGCTTCATTGTGAGAACACTTCAAGTCTTCGGTTCCATTGGCTCCAGTGAGAAAGGCTGAAGAAAGGCAGCTAATGGATGCTTTTGAGTCAAGATTAGAGTTTTGTTCACATAATGTCCAAAAGGCTGCACGTTTGTTAGATCTTCGGGGTTTGCATGTGATGATCTTGGTCTCACAGAGGAGGATATAGCAGCTGCCACAGATATAATTGAAGACATATCAGCCAAAATACCTACACTAGATGTCGTGACTGTTATCAGAGATCTTGCTGAATACAGGGCCAAATAAAGTATTTGGGCGAGAGCTTCCATTTGGGAAGCGGCAAAACAAATGGATCCTGTGAATTGGTGGAAAGGCTTTTGCTCAACACGCCAGCTGTCCGATGTGGCATCACGTCTTTTATCTTGGCCAACATCTGCTGCACCATGTGAGAGGAACTGGAATCTCCATGCCAGTATTCAGACAAAAAAGCGCAACCGCTTGACACTTGATAGACTGAGGAAATTAGTGTCTGTAGCTCAATACCTCCAACTCCAGTTAAAACAGGATACGAGCGAATGTCAGGAGGAACCTCGTATAATGATTAAGCCATTTAGGTGTAATTGATAGTACTAATATGTCACAGAAATGTAACTGCTGATGATGATGATGATGATGATGATGATGATGATGATCAGATGATGTATCTTGATGATGATGATGTGGATGATGAAATTTAATTTGTAATAGAGACAATGATGATGATGATGATGATGATGTGTGAATGTAACTGATGAGAATGATGATGGTAGTAATGATGATGATGATGATGATAATGAATGTAACATGATGATGATAATGATGATTGATGATCAGACAATTGAAAAGTAATTTGCATACATGACAGTAGATGTAAGTCATTATATATTTCATGAAGATTTATTTGATCCCAACTGATATTTGATGGAATATAAAAGATGACTTCTGATAGACACCAAAATAGGCCTGTAATGAGCAAAATGAACTGTTGAGCTAAATATTAAACTTACTCACTTCAGTTAGTTACATGTAAATCAGCCGGTGTAAAGGGCATGTAATGTGACAGTTGCTTTAGTCATTAAACTTTCAAACTGATTTGTTTAAAAATACCCATTTCATTTTTTCTTACATTTAAATTGGTAAAAATTAGCAGGCAGTCTGTCAAACAAACAATCAGACAGCCCTGCAGTGCCTGCACCCACCCACCCACCAACTTACCCATACACTGTGACACACCCGCAGACCACAGTGCCACACAAACACCCACGGCGCCACACACACACACTATATATATGGTTCAAAATATACACATATCTTTCCAATTTTAGGACAGTTTTCTGGAAAAATAACGGAAAATTTTCCGCAAAAATATTTTTCAGGAAAAATAAACATCGCAATGGAAGCTCCCATACAATAAACATCTACAAGCCCTGAAACTCCCAACAATGGTCTATACACGAGCCAGGGGAGACATGATTGAAGCCTACAAGATGTTAACAGGACTATGACCCTGAAATTGAGTCTCTGTTCTGCTTACAAAAAGACTATTACTCATGGACAACCTCCGAAAGTGTACCAGAAGAGGGGGAGAACTAACCTTACAAGAAATTTCTTCTCTCTAAGAATGTGCACTCTGTGGAATGGCTTGTCTGAACATCTTGTTTTGGCACCAACTCTTAAACCTTTCGAAAATTGTTTATCATCATCATCATTTTACGAAGCATAAGCCATTGGCTTGTTATTGCCTCAGTGTTTTTTTTTATCATAGTAGGGCTAGTTTAGTTTAATTCAAAGGATTCTTCTTTGAAATAGATCTATCTAGTTTGCTCTTGAATGATTTGGCCATTGTCGTTTAATTAAGTATTCTCGAAACCATCAGTATATCAGTGATATTAGATTTTGGCATCTTCTAACTACTGTACCTAAGTTTAATTCGCCGACAGCTGGAATATGCAACCTCAGTCTTGTCCCCATATACATGGAAACTAGCTGAGCAGCTTGAAAAGGTACAAAAACGAGCCACTAAGCTAGTTCCGTGTCTCCGCAACATGACATATGAAAATTGGCTGAGAAAACTAGGTCTTCCAACATTAATATAATAGAAGGATACGTGGAGATCTTATTAACATCTATAGATACCTTAACAAACAATATTCAGTTAACTATACCAAACTTTTTTCTCTTAGTTCAGAGGACATAATATGATGTCCTAGTAAGCTATAAATATGTTATGTTATGCTATTTAAAACTTTAGCTCTGTTTTGGGAAATGCTATGATGCAGATGGGTGTTCCCCGCATTTAGATAGGCTTTGGCGTATTCTAGAGGAAAAGTATGACCACATGCAACCCATGACCGGAAGTGAGGGCACATATAACTGAGATAAACGAAGACGAGCTGAGCACAGAGGCCTAATTGGCCTGGCCTCAGAATTATTACCTGTATTACCTAGGTTGAATTCAGATTTGTTGTCCCAGTACTCCGACAGGAAGTATCCTGGCTGCTTTGCCTATCTACACATGCGCACACTTTTACTCTCGTTTGAAACAGCAGTAATCGAGTAGAATTTGTACCATGTGATACAAATTTGTACCACATGATACTGTTGTCCGATTATACTCTCGGTTGTTCGGGGCCGCACACCAAAAAAGGACATAACGACGATGGAAAATGTGCAAAGAGCAACAAAATTGATTCACACACTGAAGGATCTAGAGTACCATGATAGATTAAGAAAGTTAGAACTTCCATCACTCAAATATAGAAGACTAAGAGGAGATATCATAGAGGTATTTAAAATACTAAGTGGAATATACCATCCAAAAATTACCAAAATCTAAAAGCAAGACAACACAACTTAAGGCTAGAGAAAAGGAGGTGTCGGTTAGATCTACGGAAATACTCATTCACAAATAGAGTAGTGGATGTCTGGAACAGCCTACTGAGCACTCTAGTAAATACTACATCAGTGCTTAAGTTCGAAGTAGGGCTGGATAAGTTTTGGAAGGACCAGGAGATGAAATTTGACTTTATCGCTGACTATAAAATGCCTGGAAGTCATGTGCGAGAGTGTTATGTTTCATCCACAAATGAAGAGGCGGATATAGAGGCTGAATAAGCCTGAGTCCACAGTGCTATCCTATGAGTATGAAATCCTATCACTAGGTCCTATGGGTCAACTCGTCCCAATAGTTTTTTAGGTCAACTCGTCCCAATAGTTTTTTAAGTCAACTCATCCTAAAAATAATATAGCTATTATTTTAGGACGGGTTTACTTAAGTAATTATTAGGGCGAGACCATACCTTTATCACAGGAGTCTGCCGTTTTAGATAATACGAAGACACGGTAGAACTATACTATGTATAATATAGTGCTACTGTGCTTTCGTATTTTTAGTTTTAGCGTTTTCATATCTAAAACGGCAGACTTCTGTGTAATTAAAGCTGATAATTGTATGATTGCAGTTGTGCCTACGGCGGAATAGCCTATGTCGCCAAATAGCCATACGAACAACTGCACCAATACTGTTACCAGCGTAGTTGTGGTAGTAGTATCAACGTTTTGCCTTGGCTGTAGCAATACTGTAATAAACAGATTACAATTTTCTACAGCCTATGCCAAAATTTGAATACTATTACAACGGCTATGCCGAATCTTTCCTACGAGTCTTTATAGCTAAGTGTAGCCATCTTGAGAACAAATAAACATGTTTTAGATCTTAACGTTACTGTAAAATGAAGGAAATGTCAATTTCCCTTTCTCCGAAATCTAACAATACTCACCATTCTGTTACTTCTGATATACAGCTGGCCTTGACAGCGGCTCTAGGATTATAGACTTAGAAAGCTTTACCGACTCCTGGGAACCGGGTACTCGGCTCCCAACTGCCGAGTACCCGTTTACCATAGAGCTCATATTGTTTGCATAGCCACCAAACAAGAGAAAACTATGGCTTGCCTCCGTGGGGTTGGGAGGCTGGGTCCGTAACAGAATGGTGAGTATTGTTAGATCTCGGAGAAAGGGAAATTGACATTTCCTTCATTCTCCTTCGATCAATACTCACCATTCTGTTACTTCTGATATACACCAGATTTGATCAGTAACCTGGTGGGAAGGGGCAAGCCATAAATACTAATTTTGCCCCTTGGAGAAAGATTTTAGACTTCAAACTTGACTAACGGAGACCTAAAAGGACCGTCAAGTTCACGGAACCGAATCACAATCGCGTCACGGCCCTCCCCCCCTTTTTCCTCCTAAGAAAAGGGAGAGAACTAACGAACATGTATCTCGCCTGAAAACACCAACATGCCAAGAGGGTTAACTACTCCCTGCATATTCCATGTATTAGCCTGGGAATGAGCATGAATATATCCGATGAATGAACATGATACATATACATAATACAAAAAGCTCTCACTATTGAATTACCTTATGATAATTGGACTTCAGACGTACCACCTCCAACCATTCACCGGTTCGGCCATCAGTGACACAATCTGGTTGACATCCTCTCGCCTGACCATGCCTGCTTTAGGTTCTTTTCTTACCAAAGTGAGAAAAGGGTGAAGAGCAGTGTGGTCACTAACTATCGTTTCAAAACAGCTAAGGCGAGTGGATTGGCTGAGTCTGACACATCCCTCATATAGTAATCCGTGAATGAGGACTCACAGTGCCATTGTGCAATGGCCATGATGTCCTCTAACGGAACACCATTGTAAAGTGCGGTCGAGGCGGCTATTCCTCTGACATCGTGTGCCCTTACACCTTGCACCTGGTGCCCAGTTGCCATCTCGTGAGTAGTCTGAATGCATTCGACCACCCAACGAGAGATAGTATCCATGGATGCGGCGCCATAAGGCTTTCCACAGATGTCTATCGTTCGACCGTAACGAGTCAGTCCGTTTCTTGTACTTAGTCAAAGTCTGAGGAAGCTGCCAATAGAAAGACCGCCTTTAGAGTCAAATGCTTTAGACTAGCCGAACGCAACGGTTCGAAAGGGTGCTTGGCCAGTACATTAAGCACTAAAGATAGACTCCAGGCTGGAATGACTACTGGTTGTCTCGGTCGGAGATTGCTCATTCCTTTCAACATCACATTTAACTGGGCCACCTCTGGACTATCCCTGTTGGCTAGACAAGGGATAACTGATGCCAAAGCTGACTTGTATCCAGCGACTGTGACGGGAGCTAGTCCTGAAAAGAACAGCTCACAGAGAAAGTCTGCTATTTGCTGAATAGTGGATTGAAAGGTATCAATACCCTTTTCTTCACACCAGTCTGCAAATCTGTTAACCTTGTTGTTATATGACTTGAAGGTTGACCTCCTTCTCGCAGCCGCGATGAAATCAGCAGCCTGTCGAGAAAAGCCTCCCGACGTGGAACATTGTTTAATAACATCCACGCAGTCAATTTGAACATTTCGGGACGCTCGTGTAGGAAGCGTCCCTTGGCCTGGGAGATTATGTTCGGAATCTCGGGCAACTGCACAGGATTTTCCACCAGCAGATCTAGAAGATCCGTGAACCACGCCCTGCTCGGCCAATACGGCGCTATTAGCAGGACCAGACACGGTTCCTCCCTGACCTTCACCAATACCTTCGGTAGAAGAATGGTGGGTGGGTACGCGTAAGCGTGCACCCCTCTCCAGCTTATCGCCAGAGCGTCTGTATCGACGGCATTTGGATCTGGAATCGGCGAGACATATGTCATGATTTGTGGCGAACAAGTCCACGTTGGGTTTGCCCCAATGCTCGAAGATCCGTCGCAGAACTGGAGGGTTGAGGGACCATTCTGTTGGCAGAATTCTCTGTCTGCGAGACAAAGCATCCGCCAGAATGTTCAATCGGCCAGGAATATGAGCTGCTTTCAAAACAACCGAGTAATTCCTGCACCATTGAATCAAGTGCCACACCCTGATACACAGAGTGGGCGACCTGGTCCCGCCTTGGCGATTTATATATGATACTACTGTCGAATTGTCCGACCGTATCAATATCACCTTGCCCCTGATCATCGGAAGGAACTCTTCCAACGCCAGTTCCACTGCCATCATTTCCAACAGATTGATATGCAGCTGACTCTCCGGGAGAGTCCATGTGCCCGAGACCTGGTGTTCTCCCAGGCAGGCACCCCACCCTTCCAGCGATGCATCTGTGTAGACGGACAGCTGGGGTGGGGTAGGTGCAGCGAAACCCCTAATAGGAGATTCTGACGCTGTTTCCACCATAGAAGATGCGATATTATCGGCTCCAAAACTGGCACCAGTTTTGACAGGGGTTCTGTTCTCTGTTTCCACAGAGACATCAGATACAACTGGATAGGCCTTCACATTAGAGCAGCGTACGGGATAACCTGCTCCATGGAGACCATCATGCCCAGCATCTGAAGGAACCGCCTCGCCTGAATGTGGTTTCCCACTCGAAAACTCTTGAGGATGGCTAACAGAGACACCACTCTGGGCTCTGATGGGTAAACCCTGCCCTCCTCGAGGTCGAATCGCATCCCCAAATAAACGAAATGTTGAGTGGGCGTCAACTCGGATTTCTCCTCGTTGACTATCCAGCCTAGATCTGAAAGTAACTTCAGAGTCAGAGCAGTATCCACGTTCAACCTGGCTGCCGAGTCTGCCTTGAGCAGCCAGTCGTCTATGTAGGTGTGTAGCGCCACGTTCTCTTTTCTGAGAAACGCTGTCACCGCAAGGACCACTCTTGTGAAAACCCTCGGAGCTGTCGACAGGCCGAACGGGAGAACTGTAAACTCCCATACTTGATTCTGAAACGCAAATCTCAGAAACCTGTGCCAACTCCGATTCATAGGAATGTGGAAATATGCATCTTTCAGATCGATCGATACACACCACATTCCTTTCCTCAATCCCGCCATTACCGACCTCGGCGTTTCCATCTGGAACCGAGGCGTATGGATAAACCAATTTAATGGCCTGAGATTGAGTATGGGTCTCCATCCCCCTGTGCTCTTGGGGACAAGGAACATGTTTGAATAGAAGCCTGGAGTGTTTCGGTTTGCTGGTTTTATTGCTCCCTTCAGAAGCAAACCCGACACTTCCTTTTGAACGGCTTCTAACTTGTCTGGCTCCCTTGGTACGGGTGTCCAGACAGGTGCCAAAGACAGATTTTGTGGTGGAAAGTCCCACCACTCCGGCATGTAACCCTGGGATAACCATCCCAGGACCAGACTGTCAGACGTCACACCTCGCCAGGCCTCGACGAAACGCATGAGCCTTCCACCCACCATAGACGCCTCGACGTCTAACGGGGTTGTCCGGCTCGCTGTCCGCCCCCCCCTCTTTCTTAACGAGGGAGAGAACCATTTCGTTCTAGGCACGACGGGTATAACTGGCACCGCTGTTCCTGTCGCACAGGTGCGGTCCAGGCGGATATGAAGGGAGCTTTCGTACCCTCAGGTATGCTTTGGCCCCTTCTGTCCGCCCTTTGAGGCCTTACCCTTACCCTTCCCCTTGCCCTTCCCGCCTCTAGGGCGGTCAGGAGCAACATTGGGGAGGGGAGGCGCCTCTACAACCTTCCTGGGCTTCTTCGCCGGCGGCGGCTCCGAAAACCCAGCTGAAGCAGAAGTCGCAACAGGCCTAGCTTTCACCTTGCCCTTATGCTTCTTTTGCTTCTTTGAAGGTTGTCCCGTTAGTGGTTTCCCCACAGCCCCTAGTGCGTGCGCTTGCCGCACTAGCTCTAGCTGTAGGTTTACCGCTAACCGATTCTGCGTGATACCGGCGGTATCCTCTAAGATGGCCCGCGCTTGGCCATCGAAGATGCTAGGCCCTGTCAGGGGCGTCCCAGGAAGACGCTCCCTGACTGCCGTAGCCGGACGCATATGGTCAATGACCATTTGCCTCCTGGATTTCGTCACTCGCGCTTGCACCCTTGCCAATGCGTCCATAGACAGCACCAGGCCGTCATTGACACATGAAAGCGCCACAGGTGGCACAGAGTGGCCTGCCCCCGCTTCAGCCCACACCGACTGAAGGAGACGATACGAGTGGTTGACAGCACTCATAGCTGCACTCACACCCTCATCGCATAGGGACAGGACTTCTTCCTGGTGTACCTGGGTACGCCCAGTACCCATCGGTCATCCTCAGTGACCGGCGGGACTACACCATATCTGTCGTATTCCCCCCGCGGAATACGACATCTTGCCCGCACCTCCCTGGAGGCCGCAGGGAGCTGACCCTTGGTCATCAGTTGTTTGCTATAAATAGCGTCCAACAAATCTATGAACCGTGGATCCAGTCCCACCGACTGGATCCGGGCCGCGGGCAAAATCCCCGTCCTGATCGACGCAACCGACGGACGGGGCGCATCTTCATCGGCCATGGCTGAAACCAGACGGGTCAACCCTGGCTAGCCACGCCAGAGCATCTGACCAATCTACCTCCGATGAAGACACCCCCGCAAACACGTCACCCGTTGACGTGCTCACGGGCCTGCCAGCCACGGCCTCCCGGCAAGGAGCCACGGCTGACACGCCAGGCACTCCGGTACCACACGGTTCCGCCACCACCCCATGAAACACTCTGGTCCATGGGGTAGGTCCGCACGGAAAACCGTACAGACCCATAGCAGTCGCGGAACCATAGCCGGACACGGGCGCCAACGGCACCCCATGTCCGACTGCCGGACCAGGCGAGATAGGTGAGTACCACGCCCGGCCCGGCACACCCGTTCCAGTGACGGCTGGTGCCAAACCAAGCCGCACGGAACCGGTGCACGGTACCGGATAGGCCTCAGACACAGGCGGAGCCGCTGACATGGCTTGCGCCAAACCAGACAAATGGAGGCCGGTTCCGTCCAGGACGGAATCAACCTCCATATTCTCCACCTGCGGCTTCACGGGCCGCAGAAACCTCTCCTCCTCGGCCTCCTCGTCACTAGACGAGTCAACCGTGGAACCGTCCTGGCGGACGGCTCCCACACCTGACGGACCGGCCACCGCTACTGGACCACCCGGAGGTGGCCGCAGAGAAACAAAACCTGTCTGGCCGAAGCCAGATGGGACTGCCAGGGGGCCGTACGAGACGGCCCCCTCGGTAACCAGTCCAGAATCCTGTCCGAGGACAGGATCCTTACCAGGCATGGGGAGAAACTGCCCCCCAACCTTTGGTAGCAGGGACGACACCAGCGTGGGCAGAACGCTATGCAGAAAACCATCTCCGCCACCTCCAGCTGGGGACGTGGAGCACCCCCACCGGCCGAACCGGGCGCTCCACGATTTCCTCTCGGACTGCCTGACCCCGCGTCAGACCCAGCCAAGTCCTTCTGGGCAAGGAACTTAACCATCGTTTCGACGGACCACACTGCACAAACATTACACCTATGATCTATATTACACAGGGCACACCTAAAACAGACATGGTCCTTGAACACGACACGGACAAACTTATGGCATTCGTCACATGATGGCGGGGCTGGCTTGGCCTATAACATAAGCACAAACCTACAATAAACAAGCGGAACGAGACCCGGATGGAAGGCAGACAATTAATTTTCAAATAATTTGACTCATAAATTAACTGTAACCCTCCCGCACCCCACCCCGCCACGTTACAACAACGATCGCATTGATTATGACGACAAGAACGAGGCGGGCATAAAACACACCCATAATAGATCCTCCAGGATGTGTAACGGCTCCAGGAATCATATCGCATAGCATTCGGGGTATATTTACTAATCAATATAAATTATACTCCTAACGAAAGCAGCACGATATGTGAAGAAAACAACAAAATGTATAACAAACTGCTGTATCACACGGTAAAAACCGCAGACCACGCATCTACTCAAGAATTTTGAAACCACCGATCATTGCAAACCGATCGTAAACTTGATCATTCTAAAGTTTCCGGTACCATTTTTAGTATGCAGCACCCAGAACAAGATGCGCGAATTAATGAAAAATTTTTCTTCACATAAACATCCGAGCGACCGGGTGTGACGTCACCCGCTCGGATCCTACGGAGAACGATGTCAGCCGATATTCGTGTTAGAAATACTGTAGCATAACACCTATTTTCATATCTGCCGATCGCCTGTTGGGGGTTAAAGAAGGCGATCGTCTGGCATATATCGTTGTTAGCACACGTCCCAGATTCTATGGGGTCAGAAATTGGAACATGCGACACAGCGAAATTTAGAGACCTAAGTCTATGGATAATAAAGAATGATACAACCTGGTTATCTTCGGCGGTATTCTCCATAGTATCCTTTAGTTAATCCTTTCACCAACACACAAACTATCACTACAGATTAAAGACTTAGATTTTCTTTCACAAAAAACACTAAAATCCTCAATGCAGAAAGCATGTATTGCTCTTGTTGCTATGCAAACAAGAATGAGCTCTATGGCAAACGGGTACTCGGCAGTTGGGAGCCGAGTACCCGGTTCCCAAGAGTCAGTAAAGCTTTCTAAGTCTATAATCCTAGAGCCGCTGTCAAGGCCAGCTGTATATCAGAAGTAACAGAATGGTGAGTATTGATCGAAGGAGAATCACACCAATCGATTTTTTTGATTTTCACAGTCAACAAAATTGATTGATCTGATTTTATAGGAAAATTTAGCTTTAAAATATCAAAATTTTCTGGATCGAGCTCAGTTTTGAAATAAAACAAGAATCTGAAAAAGCCTAAAATGCGTCTGTTACGGGCCAAAGAGAATTACAGACTGATGAATTCTTAGCATTCTTAGAAATTTACTGACGACGACGTGTAAGAAGGAGCTACAATCTGATTGGCCGATTTGTAACAATGGGTGGGTTTGACCTCCTTGCTGTGTTTACCCGCGCTGTCCGTTGGTGATAACAATTATCGCCTTTATGGTTTCCAGTGACAATTATATTGCGTCACGTATTATCTATTATTGGAATTTTCCAGACGTCATGTGTGTTCAACGCCAAAATGTGTACAATGCTGGCATACTAGCCTATATATATATATATATATATATATATATATATCAGCCGATAAGCCGAGAGAGATGTAGAAATAAAGCAACAACTTTCATATCAATAGCAACCAACAAACAGAACTTAGCTTTCAGAACTAGAAATAGCAACATTCGTAATTTCCAAATAGCCGGGTAAGGGGATTGTTTAGCTGTTGCTAAAGACAGCAAGAACTTCGTGCCCAAATAGTGTTCACTCCCGAGATAGCCATCCATGAGTATTTAATAACAAAACAAAAAATGTTTAGTAATTGTGTTGATGTATTCATAATAATTAATTTTTCTACACAACAGATTATGGGGGGGGGGGGGGGGGGGGGGGGTGTTATATACATCATTCATTAAGAATTTGATTGTGATGTCAGCCTACATTTGACGTAATGGAGGAATCCAGTTTTCCCCGCCCAGCTCTAGCTAAGCTCCACCCACGCTTTCTATGTTGGGATCAATCTAAATTTCCGGACAACTGCATGCTAGCTGAATAATATTTTGAAACTAATTTGACCTGGTGCTGTTACTACCATAGCCAAGTCAAATTAGTTTTAAAATATTCGACAGAATGTTTATTAACTAGTAAAGACATACAAATCGTACAACGTCTTACATGCAGTAATTGATTATGACATCATCTGATGGATGGATAAACTGGAAATGTTCATGGATTATGACGTCAAATACGTGAGCGTATCTCTCCATTACTCAGGAGCCATTATACCTGTGCATATGTCAAGGAGCCTTTTAGCATCCTTGTTGGACATTTCAGTATTTCTATAGTTCACCCATGCTGTACATAATTTATCTTGAGATAGAATAGGATACTGTTTAATCTACTTGAGAGACACGTGCGTTAGCGTCGTGCTTTCTTTAACAGTAAGTTAAACTGTTGTTGTAACAGTATCACACAGGTATTGTTTTGGCAATTAACCAATTCCATTCAGAATCTCCATATATGTGTAGCTCTGGTACACCCATCTTGTGAACCACCTGGCCATGTGGTTCTTGTATTGTCACCACCAGACATTAGTATTATACACCCATCTTGTGAACCACCTGGCCAAGTGGTTCTTGTATTGTCACCACAAGACATTAGTATTATACACCCATATTGTGAACCACCTGGCCAAGTGGTTCTTGTAGTGTCACCACAATACATTAGTATTATACACCCATCTTGTGAACCACCTACACCCATCTTGTAAGCCACCTGGCCACGTGGTTCTTGTATTGTCACCACCAGACATTAGTATTATGCACCCATATTGTGAACCACCTGGCCAAGTGGTTCTTGTATTGTCACCACAAGACATTAGTATTATACACCCATCTTGTGAACCACCTACACCCATCTTGTAAACCACCTGGCCACGTGGTTCTTGTATTGTCACCACCAAACATTAGTATTATACACCCATCTTGTGAACCACCTGGCTAAGTCGTTCTTGTATTGTGACGACCAGGCATTTGCCTTATACAGCTTGTGGATAACACTGCCTGCGGTTCTTATTATATTATTCAATCAATCAATCAATCAATCAATCACGCACAATTGACAATTAATTACGAAGTATTCTGGATATTTTTTATTATAATATATTCGCTATTTATCTTTCTGTTACTGCCTAAATTCTCTTTTACACATCAATCATATTGCATCGTCATTCTCACGTTATTACGCAGCCAATCCGTACCACTTTTTAAGTCAACCCGTCCCATTTGCCAACCCGTACCCCTTGTTAAGTCGACTCGTCCTAGATAAAAACGGGACGAATTGACCCTTTTAGAAATTGTGACGGGTTGACCAAATTTTTAGGACGGGTCGACTTAAAAAGTGGTACGGGTTGGTAATTAGGACGAGTTGACTGGAATTCTGATAAATGCTGCACACGAAAACTGGTACTTACATTTGTATGAAATTGACACATAAATACCAATACTATAAAATGACTTCCGTAATTCCATGTTATTTGTTTACCATCGTATTATATTATGTTGATAACAAAACATCGGCATAATTATTTTTTTAAATGCATAACAACCTTTTTTGGCTTCTTCTTGTCTGCTTCTTTCGCAGTAAATCCCATCTCTCGAACAATGCGATGTTCTTCAATATTCAAGATTCAAGATTATTTATTCAATAATTCCAAGATAAACGTATTCACGAATCATACAAGGTTGTCCGCCTAAGGCAGTGCCTATTGTTATGGCGGACACCTTACACACATATATACAGGTATATATAAATTAGACAAGACAGTACTTACACAAACAATTATAAATTCAGACATTACATTTACTACTTCCTTATTAACCCCTTGACCCTTGATTCACATAAACAGTTTAAATTTCAAAAAGGAAATATGTCAATTCGCGGGTTCAGACGAACCTCCACAGGGAGTACAGTTAATATGGATATTTAATTCTGGATATTTCCTGAAGGTAGAATCTCATGTTCCTTCCGACGTGTCCAATGAGAAGCTTGATTCGCGAGATTTCACAATTAGTAATAATACGTGTATCCATTAAGTATCGCAAGGCACAAAAATTTGTGTTTAAAAAAGTGACCTGTTTGGTAGAGTATAGTCAGCGATGCAGTCAGACGCATCATGCAACTCTGCAGCACGCAACTTTGAGCGTATCACTGCAACTGAGTCATCTTAGCTTGCTGTCGATGGAGGACGTGACAAAGTTATCTGGATAGTTTTTTAAGTCTCTGTAGTATTTGGGAGCTACAGCTTACAGGGTCATCTGCAACAAAATTGCTACTGTCTAGGATAGCTTGAATACAGTTCTCCTGTGTGACTTGGAGTCCTAGTCTTTTCAACATGCCACATATCTTACTCAGGAGTTCTTTTCATGTGGGTTGAAGCTGTGTGCACATGACAAGGAAATGCACCAGCGTCTCATCTTCCCTCTTGTTCTTACTATTGTTGTGTAAGTTCTGCCTATCAAATTTCCCTTTCCACGTGAATGTCCCGATAGGAAACAGTGGGTGGTTGGCAATGGCTCCTTTTCGAACTGTGGTCCAGTCCTCAGTGGGATTCCTCAAGGTAGGGTTCTTGGCCATGCATTGTTTATTTGCTACATCAATGGCATGCCTGATTGTGAACACATGTGATTGTGAGCATGCGCGGTGAGTAGTAATGTCTACAAATTAGCCGAGTTCAAATTGCAAGTTTCCTGAAAATCTAGCAAACCACACCATCCTATAGTTATCGGAAAGCATTGTAAAGTTATACGGAACATTTAGCAAGCGTTTTCTCTGTTATTAATAAGGAAAATCAGCCATCAAGCTATAACTCTCAAATTTGGACATATCAGCGTCCTTGGATACAAGAAGGTGGCCAAATGTCATGACTGTAAGGTCACATCACAACCGGTAGAAACGTGCCAAAATCAAGGAAACGCCCGAAGAGACTACTGTCGACAAAGAAAATTCCCAACACTGGCAAAAAAAACCCCGTCATATGCGGGACATATGAACAGCCATTACAGGAAGATAACATATGTAGGAAATGCGAACGCAACACCACTGCCAGTGATGAAAATGTTAGCATTTCGTGTGGAGAGTGTAATCATGTATTACAGGAAGGTAGCCTATGTTTGCAATGTGAACGCTGTGATAATTGGGTTTGCACTAAATGTTTGGAAATGGCGGATAATGAAAATGAATTTGTATCTTCCGGAGTGGGTATGCAGCGGTCCGTCTGAATATTTTGCTCCGCTGCATGGCATGTACATGGTCCATGGACGAGCTGGTTAGCCTCGGTTCTCAGTGTGACGGAGCGCGTTTCGTGACTCCAGAATCTACAAAGACCGACTTCTAGAGCCGGTGGAATGATAATATTCCAGTGGGGCCGTGCAACCATTGCCACAGAGATTGACCCACACCGTCTCATCCCGACTGTTCGTGTCACCAGTATGATGGTCCATTGCTCAATTTGAGAGCTAGACATAATTAATGAAAAATGATATAACTAAAACAAACAATACTACTCGTTCTCAAGTACACAAGAGAAAATATAGTACATGGAACTAAGTTGGTGTCTTGCCTAATGTGGGTTCATCAGAGGTAATTCGCCGATCTCGAATTCTGTGAGGTAGACCTGCAAGGGAGAGTCCAAGCATGCTCACTTATGTGGTTTAATATAAACCGTTATACCCCTAATACAATAGTATTGTTGCGAGAGGAAAGTGCCACACACAGTCCCCCATCACAGGAAAATGCCTTCAACGCCAAAACGGAGGAAGAGAGATGGCAAAAACTCTCTTATTCAAACATATGCTAAGTGTGTAGTGCATGTTAACCTAGTGAAACTGTATGCAATTGTGATGCACGCTGAATTACGTGTAGATCGGGTGGGTGACTTCCTGAGATTTCCGATACCATCATCTTATATAGGTTAAAGATACTGTATGGGTAGTTGCCGCTTTATTTATGCGGTCCTTCTGCTAATTCCCTAAACTAACATTTAGTTGTTAGGTCCGTGTCCCAGGAATTGGCCACAAATGTCAAGTAGTTCGGCCTATATTTTTAATACATGCCTGCCTGGCAGAAATGCTCGGTTTCCATATGGTCACCATACAGAGCAATCACACACGGAACTTTCTTCACCACATAGTACTATCGTATCTTTTGCTGACTGCTCATTAGACATTCTATTAGGCTTACAGCACTGAGTGATGTATTCCCGCCATGAGTGTTCTTGCAGGAGTCTTGTTTGCGGAAAACAGCTTGCGGTAACCAACCTGCGGGAACTTTCCAGCCTCCGGAGAGCGCATCATCTCACGTCGACTACGGATTGACGCATCAATTTCAGTAACACGGTAGCCTAAGTCAAGAATGACTACCAGGTATTCAAGTAACTATACTTCACAGTTTAATTATTTCTCTATATGGGTTTTGTTAATTATATTGTATCCGTAAAAATGGTCCCGATGACTTAAAGGAACCGTAACAGTCTTAGGACCGCTAGTTATAATTTCTGTATTTGTTTATAGTTATTCTCATTTTCCTCCGTGTGTTGCTAACCGCACTATAGTAGGTTCGTTAACCTGTACTGATATATATATATATATATATATATATATATATATATATATATATATATATATATATATATATATATATATATATATATATATATACACCTGTGCAAAAGTTAAGCACCACCCTATTTTTACGCACATGCGAGGGTATATTCATGTGCTATGAAGAAAGCAATAGCATAAACATTTATGTACCCATCCATCTTAGTGCAAGAGGTAATAATGCAACTAGAGGAATGCTGATTATGATGGTGGGGAAACACTGTATGTTTTTGTTTGAACTTGAAAACGAGGCCTGAATATGGTTACGTTGACACAACTGACAACTATTGCCCTACAGTTGACACACGTGGCTAGATTGTCATTAATGGTGTCTGAAAACGAAGTTTAACATCTGTGCACGAGTTTGAGACTGTCATTATTAATACCGGGTATATCCACCTTGTGCCTGGATGACGGCCTGGACACGACGTCTCATGCTGGTCACCAACCGACTGATACGCCATTGTGGTATTCGTTGCCATTCAAGATGGAGTGCGTCTGTTAATTCCTGTAGGTTCTGCACAGGAGGATCCCTCCTTCTCACCATGTTTCCCAGAATGTCCCAGATATGCTCAATAGGGTTCATGTCAGGGCTCCTTGCTGGCCATGGTAGGGTTTCGATGGCATTCTGGCGGAGGTATTCATGCACAGCTCTAGCACGATGTGGTCGGGCGTTGTCATCCATGAATATAGGGTGGGTTCCAGGTGCATGATTTAAAAAATGAGGGACCACAACTCTATCCAGTATGGAATCTTGATATCTTTGTCCATTTAGTGTTCCAGGTACAGTCAACAGATCCAGCTTACAATCAAATGAGATGCACCCCCATATCATAACGGAACCTCCACCAAATGGAACTTCTTCCATGATGTTACGTTGGTCGTACGCCGTGCGTCTGGACCTCCATACACGAGTTCGACCATCTGTGGCATGAAGCAGGAACCGACTTTCATCGGACCAGTGTACCCGTCTCCAGGATCTCATGTTCCAGTGTCTTCTTTCGTTGCACCACCTCAGGCGCTCCTCTTTGTGGTGTGCAGTGAGGAGAAGACGTCTGACAGGTCTCCTAGCTTTCATGCCAGCAGCATACAGTCTCCTTTTGACGGTAGACATTGACACTCTATTGCGCGTTTCCCATTGCTGGCTGAGCACTCTGCTGTTGGTGAATGGAGATCTCCTAACAAGGCGTACTAGGGCTCTATCATCACGGGCAGTAGTCTTCTTCGGTCTTCCAGATCTAGGCCTGTCCTTCACCTCGTTAGTTTGCCCATGTTTTGCAATCAAACGACTGATTACAGTATGGTTAATGTTCAGCTGTCTGCCAATCTCTCTGCATGACATACCAGTGGTATGCATGCCTATGATTTGCCATTTCACACGATCACTTAACCTTCGTCTTGCCATAGCGGTTCACAATCAAGAGCTAATTCTCTCTGTACAAATAAACCATGGTCATGAACACAAAATTCCTAATCTTGTCGCCTAAATCTGTATGTAATGTTCTACACCTCAAACTGGACTTTTACATAACTGAACACGTGTGCTGTTTCCCGCCACGCACGGACATCAAGCGGCGTGAAGTCATGCATGCATGTGCATTTCGTACTTGGAATTATGTCAGCTAATGCGGGGACAAAAAGTATGGCAGCCTAGTTGTACCATCATGTTTTTACGTTCTATTGTTTTTGCTGGTGCTTAACTTTTGCACAGGTGTATATATATATATATATATCTTGATCATTTGATACCGTATTGATTGTTCTGGTTAGATTATGTATATATATATATGGCCAGTGGCCATCCGTTCATATGTTTTACTTATTCATAGAAAATATAGAACTGCAGTGCACATAGGAAACCCTATACAGCAACACTTATATACACAGCACTTTCTCCCGCCACCAACAATTTTTTACTGAGGTCGCTGTCCGTGCTATAACTCTGTTTATCCCGGCATGCTGCCGACTAAATCTTTTCTGTTCAGCTCAATAGGATAGGTTCAAAATGATTAGAGACACTTTCTTCATTACATACTCTGTAATATACTCTTCTCTTCCGGTAGTGCGATAATCTAGCCCAGCACTCCGGAAAGACTCATAACTCTAAGATTTTGTCTCTCTTCATGTTCCACTCAGCCTTGTGGCTTCTTAATTGTTTGGATGCCCCCATCCACACCATGGGCTGATCCGACTCTGGGAAACTATTGGGGTTTCCGAGCGGTGACGGCCAGGGTGCGGTGTCACACACATTCACATGTATCTTTGGATACCTAGTAATTAGCACTTTAAGTCAATGTAGGAAAGCACTGCGAAAACACATGTATTAATTATTACTTTATTTACTAAACTAACCCCCCGCACCGCAGTACAAAACTGGGCAACTTGTATATAAACCTAACGACAGGTTAAACAGTTAGTTCCATAGGACCCGGTGACGGGCGAGATATGTACCCCCACCGAATTCTGTTACAATGTCTGGGCATGATATTTAGATCTGCCATGCCCTTGCGGGAAGGACCTTTATGGTGGGTATTCATCTCTCTCCCCCCCCCCCCCCCTTAATGATAGAACAATGGCCTAATAATGATTTCGTGAAATGTAACCAATGTCTTGTAATGTTTTATGTGGTTACGGGGCTGGATGTCCGGATTCTTATCCAGTTCGGAGATCTTGCTACGTAAAATGTATGAACACTGTCTTCAGTATTGATGTCTTAGGGCATTTGTTCTCCGTGACAGCCGTGTCTAATAGTTAGGTAGCTATCAGCCAGTTGCAGCCTAAAAATAATTCTTGTTCTGAAAACAACTAAAAGTGAATTAAGCAAAGCAGAAGGCCAGCATAAATAAAGTGGCAACTACTAATTCAGCATACCAAGAATCACATAAGACGGTAACAAGGGAATCCATCGGGAATCCCCCGTCCCGTCTTCACGTAAAACAGTACGCACCCCTATAGTCATAATCTCACTAGGTAAGGTCTTTTCTTTCTAAAGCATTTTTTGGTTGAAATATTAGAGTGGGCCCATTTTGCCTACTATTCTTCTCCCGCTTTAAGCAGTGGCAACACCTTCCCAAGACGGAGGCCCGCACGAGGCACTTGCCTCTCGCAAAGATTCAGCGACGACAGTCCACGCCAGGATAATACTCCTCACCCAAACTAGCACTAGGAGTAGTGCCCGCATGAGGCACATAACTTCTTCGTCCGAGATAACCTTATTCCTTTCAGCTTAGAGGTATAATAACTTATATTAAGTTACGGGAGGCTTCCTTGCGGGGATACCTCTGAGGACCTACGAGTCTGTGTGGTACCTCCGGGAGCCCCATGTTTAAAAGTTCATCTACATGACATGTCTCTATGTCTCGTATTTTCGTTTGCTCTTACTGTAGTACATTTATAATTATTTAGGTAAACTCATTGTATAGACTTATATTTTTAGGTCACCAAATCGAATCTTGTAAGTCCATAGCTCACGAAATTGCTATGGACAGGCATACTGGTGACACAAATTCTTGGGACGAGACAGTTGTGTTTAATGTTCGCGACGATGGTCGCATGGCCCCACCAGAACGACTGAGTTCCACCGGCCTTAGGAGCCGGTTTTTGTTTCCCGCAGGGCAGTCTCTTACAAGGTCTGTCACCCCGAGACCGGATGCTAACCAGCATCATCACTCGTCTTGCACTTGCGGCGCGGCGAGTCGACATAATACACCGGAACGGCCCCACACTACCTGGCGAGCTACAATCACCATACATCATTCACTTGCAGATGGTAGCAAATATCATGAATGTGGTGGCCCTTCCACAAATAAACTTTTCTTCTCCACTTCCACTTAAGCATCGTCGTGTCGTG
>CM067371.1:65609948-65694948 GCA_034401795.1 Chaetoderma sp. LZ-2023a
ATCGAGTTAATAAATTTTAATCTGTAAAGAGTATAGTATATTTGCTTCTTCAACCGGTATCCTAAGCCTAAGTACTGTGGATTACAACAATTAAAACGGTTAGTTTTAAACAGTAAAACTCTCCTCTCTCTCTCTCTCTCTCGCTCTCTCGCTCGCTCACCCCCCCCCCCCCCCCCTCTCTCTCTCTCTCTTACCACCTCTCTCTCTCTCTCTCTCTCTCTCTCTCCTCAGTCTCTCAGTCAAATAGTTTTCAGAGTTAATTTCATGATTCTTACTATGCGTTGGAGAATTACCACAATAATCCTGCGAGGATCAAGCATTGGTCTAATTACACGACAGCTGTTGCAACGAGAATGCGATTGCGTCCATGCTTTTGCATCCAGAAATCTGTTGCAAATAATAAAGCTTATTTATTAACCCTTTCACCGACTCATTTTCAAGGTAACCATACAAAAAACTTTTGAAAATTTGAAATTAATTTCACTGGAAGGCAACAACGGCTTCCCGTCAAATCAAGAGAAGACTATTTTTGACAAGTTATCACTAGAATGACTGGCTCGCTAATCGTGCCAGTCATTCCAGTAGTAAATTGTCAAAAATAGTCTCCTCTTTGCTCTGCAAATAGACATTTCTCAAGACCACTGCAGAAGCCGTTTTTTGGCTGATATGAGTCGTAAAGGATTAAATAGCATCTAATACAGATTATCCACCAGGACGTAATCATTAATCCTATAAAATAATGTTTTAATGAGGTAATGCCGCCACATGAGCCGTAAATATATTTGTCAATTTGCCAGTGGTAATGATAGAGACATTTCATTCTAAATTCCTTGGAAGCCTATTTTCAAGAGAGCTAAATATATGAAATATCATATTTATTTTGAAAACATTTTGACTGAAACTCTTCGTACCTTTAGTGAAAACTTCTTTCAAACAAATTGCGTTAAAAATAATTAACCCGATTCTCGCAATGAGTTAACTCGTCATGTGGATTTGCGCAGAAGGAAATGAGTCATTGGCTCACTATCACACTACAGAGTTGTTGTTTATTGGTAAATTAATGATAACATACAGATTTTTGTGTACTTTTTTTTAGCAGTTGTCATGTTCTATCTGTCATTGTGTCTAAACTATAAAGCAATTTTCGCTAAAAACACATATTGTCACATGGATCATCTAGATTTGATTTTAAAATATCAAGTAGCTCTTATCCCGCACGGGTTTTAACTTGGGTGATATGGGGTTTTACTATTGGTTTCTATAGTGAAGAAATAAAGAGGTCGCCCAGTGAATACAAAACTGGGTACAATGCTCTTTCTAGTTCATATAGTAAGATTTCTGTTGTCCAAAGCCACCCGTTGCCATTGTCTTCGACTTTTGTTCTCGTGGACCTTTGTTATTCGTTTTACGTCAATCTGATGCTCGGCCCCTTGACGCTGGACTTCATCTGAACTAACACTCCCACCCACCAACCCGCCCCACCCACTCTCGAGAATATTGATGTGGTTGAACATTATTCCAGGAAATTTGTATTTAATAGAACATAACAATACTTACGGACACGATGTTGTTATATATATTTTAATAGGATTATAGTACAATAGGATTACTATACCACACCAAATGTAAGTTTTTAACCGTCAATAACTACTAGGAAGGTTAATATCATTTTACAAACGTAATATTTTCAGGTAAATAGGGTTTTTCAGAAAATTCGTAATGGTCGTGCTAGTAACCCTTTCCACTATTGTTTACATGCATATTTAAGCTGTTTACCATCGCATCTGTACATATTTTCCTTCTCTTCTCACAACTGGCGTAGAGCTTTCAATTAGTGACCAATTAGAATAGTCCTAATCAGAATCTTTTGTGAACAATTATTTCTTAAGCCGTCACCACGGTGTAGAAATCCATTGGATTCCTCACAAATTAGGTCTTGCTCTACAGACCAGGGCATATTTGACGTACCAGAAATGTACAGACATACAGCCATAGTAATCGACACCTGGACCAAAACTTGACCAACGGGACCGATCAATGCGATCGATGTATTCATCTTCTCTGTAACTGCCATGGTGACAGAGTGTTTTTGTATACCAGTACTCCAATCCAACAGGGTTTAAGTATGTTGTTATCATGTAAAGAGATTATTGTATATTATAGTAACTCGTTGGCCGCCGTCCTCAATCCCTCCTCAATGTTGCTACTTGTAATATGACCTGACTAGATCACTCCTTTCATGACAGGTTTGTATATGTAGGAAGTCATAGGGACGTGTGCAAACCCGATCGTCTCCACAGGTTTCTTTTATCTCTCTGTGCCATGTACACCTCATATTTGCCACCTTTCGAACAAACTGTTGAAATGAATCTGTACCAACAAAATTTGGGAATTATGTTTCGAAGTAGATTCTCCACAAATCGGAGGTATCACGCTACTCAAGTATTTGGATTATTAGAACGTCATGTATCTTCCTATCGCTTAGGTATTTCAGGAAAAATCTGTTGTTCATGTATGCTAGTCAGGTAGATGTCTGATGACTAAAGTTTCTCTATACCACCATTGGCATAAGCTCTCTAGGCACAACTGCGCACACAGGCACACAGGAATGAAGTCATTTTATCGACTCATTATTCAGTCGACAATATTAGTTTTAGGCAACCCGCCACCTCCTGACAAGACTCTGATCCCCTGGGCATCAAGCCACGTAGGGCGCGCAGGCTGGACATGTCGTCATCATCTTCGAATGGCTCCGGCGCATATCCGAAGCGTGACATATGTGGGGGTGGCACATTACACACGCCTCTCGGGGGCCCCAATGGAAACATTCTACCCAAATATGGCGTTGATCCGCTAAAACTCTAGATGTAGTCTCAGTTCAAATATTAATACTGAAAATCATTTTTTGAAAACAACGTCGGTGACAGCTGTTGCCTTTTAACTTTTGACACTAAAAATTAGCATACCTTATCTCCACAACCTCACTGACAAGCTTTCAACCAAGTTTTGAGGGAAATCCCTCCAGAAGAGGCAGAGTTAATGAAAATAAGTTCCTGAAAGAGGATGTGGTGCCTGTTGCCTGGAGAACTGCAAATGACATCATTTTTAAGGAAGGGTGCAAATCAGACCCAGTGAGCAAGATACTCATTGACTTAACACGTGTCTTAAGTAAATTAATGGAGAAATTGGTTAACACCGAGATTCTAACTAACGGAATACAAAATATAATCATCAATAGAATAAATTTGGTTAGTAGAAGTGAGACAAGTGGGATCACACAATGCAGCGTTCCACAAGGACCAATACTATTTGCCATTTATATAAATAACTTGCCGGTGCTGAAAAATGGACTGGCATATGATTGTTGCAGTTCCACACAAATATATGCAAATTTGCGAAGGTACAGAGTGGAACAAAGAAAGATGAAAGCATGTACAAGTATTGTCTAATGAATCAGAATGGGAACTAGATGACCCTGGAAAATCTGGCAAAAGAAAAAAAAGGAGATAGGCGTCACATAGGACAATAACTTGTCATTTAAGCAGCACATACAGTCCCGGGAATATAAAGCAAATGGCATGATGGGACTGATAAGGCAATCCTTCAGTTTCCTTGATGAAGACATATCCGCTAACCTTTTAAAGGCGCTAGTTAGACCTGACCTGGAGTATCCTATGTGTGTTTGGGCATCGCAAACCAAAAATAACATGGCGATTGTGGAAACTGTACAAAGGAGAGCAAGGAAACTGTTTCACATGCTAAAGGGCATAGACTCTTCCGCTAGATTGAGTAAACTAGATCTATGAGATATACGGGAAATAGGTAAAAACAAGGGAATAAGAGGTCACAGAGTAAGATAAAAGAAAAAGAGGTTTCAATTGGATCTGCAGAATTTTTATTCTTTCACAAATAGGGCAGTTGCTAGTGTAGCAGATTTGCGACTTCCGTGAGTTCCATTCTTTATTCGAATTTTCTAACATGTTCCTTTTTATGAATATTTTATCATGCTGATGTTTATTCTCTGAAAGTGTCATCAGAGAGGTTTTCAAGTTTTATATCGCTGTTAATCATGATGTAGTCATGCTTATTTTCAGCATTTACCTTTCTTGCTAGTATAGCATTGGTGATGGATATAGCACGTTTTGTTAAAGACCTGGTAAACCTCAAAACTTAATATGGAGGACTATGTGCATAAAACGGTTCTAGTGTGGCAATACTCGCACTTGAACAACGTTTCTTGTGAATGCGACCACTCAATAGTAAAAGAATTATGAATTTCACAAATATGAAAATTGCAAACATAAACAGAACTAACAAATTTCACGAGATTGACAGAGTATTTAATAGGATCGGGCACTGTTGTGTTACGTAATCATATCGATGTAGGCAACTAATTAATTCCTTTCCTCGGTTCTATAAATTATTGTCGTTCGGCGCTCAGCACTGTTAGGCTTTGATCCCTAAGGCTACATGGGTGTTTGCGGCAAAATGGCGCCACTATTTTCGATGACTGTCTAGATATATTTAAGATTTTCTAAGTTTCCTCCAATCTGAGTGATCAGTAAACAAATGTAAAAAACTTTTATGCGTTACTCTATTTCTCCATAAAAACAATAACATAACAAACATGGGTGACATAGTCCGAATTTGTGTATAAAATTAGTATGCATTAATAGTATACTAAGCTCGTTACATTGCAATAAAGATATTTCAAACTTCCATAATTTATTTTAGCTTGCAGGTAATGTCTCTAATATCTCACAGATTTTGGATATCATCTGTGTTTTGTTCATAAAACAGGTTATTTCCGTCTTAACATCCAATTTCTAATTGACATTTTTCATTCATAAATAAACCCAGTTGCCAACTTATTCAAATGTTGTAATAGAGTTTATATTAAAGATTAATATATAATATTATCATATTCTAGCTTTTTTGACCGATTTTCATCTATCAAACGGATTTATTCAACTTGTATAAGCTATTAGTCATCTAATTTATTATCATAATTTATTGCATGACGTCACTCCCCAAAGTCTTATAAATACCACCGCTCAGCCAATAGTCAATGGGGTGGGGTGGGGTGGGGGCTTGTTCTCAGCAACTCACTGATCTGTGAATTAGCGCTTTGCCCCAATCTGACGGTTTATTGTCGCATATGTACTGAAGTACAATGACCACACTTTAGGTACGGTAATGTATTGAGAGTTTATTCACTGCATTGTACTCGGCAACACTAGGCATATTGCAAGCGTTACCGCCGCGGTGAAATGTATATTACGTGGTAGGTTAGCGTCTGCTGTCACCACACTTTGCCAAACTGGTCTGCAGTAACCTAGCCACGAATATTGTGGTAAACTGATTCCTAGTATTTGATTCTTCTGACTATTGATTTATCAGAACTTTAGGTGTTTATCACCATTCTTGAATGTATTGAGTACGAGTTGCCATTTCATATGAGTCAGTTTAATAGAATTTAGGCATCTCGGGACAGTAGGAGTTCGACACCCCCCCCCACCCCACAAAACAAACCATGGTATATTCTACTGCTCATTCCAGTCAGGTTTCCAGGCGCCATTTATCGCTGTTTATTGTAAATAAACATCGGTCTTTTCACTTCCATCTTGCCAATTTCTTGTCCAGTAGCACCAAGAGCTGCTGGCGAGTATCCTTTCATCCTCAATCCTACAATATTAGTCTCCGCACATGGTAAAGGGGAGGAACAGTCAGAGTCTATTGTATAGCTAGGCGATGGTCAACCACTATACACTCACATACATGCATGGATAATCACGTCACATAAGAGGCACATGTGTGTTTAATTACCATTTCAGCTTAAAACTAACCACACAATTTCACTCATTCAGTTGATTCTGCTTAAACTGAATGCATTACCGACCTGCATGAAGTTAATTGTGTACGAATGATGACGCTGGTTAGCTTCCGGTCTCGGGGTGACGGATCCTGTACGATGCTGCCCTATGGGTAACAAAAACTGGCTCCTAAGGCCGGTGGAACTCAATCGTTCCTGTGGGGCCGTGCGACCATCGTCGTGAACATTAAACACCACAGTCTCATCCCAAGAGTCTGTGTCACCAGTATGCCTGTCCATAGCAATTTTGTGATCTATGGACTTACAAGATTTGATTTGGTGACCTAATTAACATAAGTCTATACAATATTTTTACCTAAACAGACCCTCAAGTATGCTAGATAAATATAATGAGCATACGAAAATACAAGACATAGAGACAGCCTGATGAACTTCTAAACGTAGGGCTCCCGGAGGTACCACACAGACTCGTAGGTCTGCAGCGGTATCCCCGTAAATGAGGCTCCCGTACACGAGATTAACTAATTAACTTAATACAAGCTATTATACCTCTAAGCTGAAAGGAAAGAAAATTATCTTTTGTAGTGTCGGAAAATCATGTGCCTCACGCGGGCACTACTCATAGTGCTAGTTTGGGTGAGGAGTATTATCCTCGCGTGGGCCGTCGTCACTGGATCCTTGCGAGAGGCAAGTGCCTCGCGCGGGCCTCCGTCACGGGAAAATGTTGCCACTGCTTAAAGCAGGAGAAGAGTGGTAGGCAAAAAACGGGCCCACTCTAATATTTAACCAAAATGCTGAAAAGAAAAGACCATACCTAGTGAGATTATGACTATAGGGATGTGTGCTGTTTTATGTGAAGACGGGACGAACGATTCCCGAGGGATTCCCACGTCACTGTCTTATGTAATTCTTAGTATGCTGAATTACTAGTTGCCGCTTTATTTATGCGGGCCTTCTGCTCTGCCTAACCTATGACCTACCACCAATAGTAGAACTTATTCAGAACACACCGACCAAGACTGCCTGGAAATCATCCGTATACCGTGCCGTTGACAACTACTGGAATGGGATACTGCAGGACGAATGTAGCCTGAAAAGCACATTAGCAAATCTTCTTCTTCTTCTTCTTTTCGTTCGCTGATCATACCGCCAGTCCTAAGTGACTATCGACATGATCATAAGCGTTACGTGCGTGGATCCATGGTTTATTAGAGTGCGCCATGCAGCCTGGAACCTCCGTCTTCAGCACTCGAGGTTTCTGTCAGGGTTACCTCACCCTTACCTCCTTTAGTCGCCTCTTACGACACGCAAAGGATACGGAAGGTGTATTCTAAGCCGCACCTACAGGGCACAGCAAATCTTAATGTTAGCATTCTGTCAATTGGAAAGCTCCACCCATCAGTACAATCGGTCGAGGATGATACAAAGGATGTTAAAAGAAGCATGATCAAAGCATGTCTTATCAACGGAACATACCTGGTTCAATCTACACTTAGCAAGTTCAGTCGGAACAGTGTCACCTCCATATGTCGCCTTTGTCAATCAGCAGAAGAGGACTACTCACATTTTCTGATGCACTGCTTATAGACGCACAAGGCATTGTGCCCACAATCTAAGCATGTCCCCAGACTGCAGGGCCTAGACGTGAAAATGTCCCCGGAATTACGGTAAAACAAGTTTTCTCTCTCTCCCTCCTATAGCTCGTGGGGTATTATCGGGCTGTTCCGGTGTGTGATGTCGACTTGCCATGTCACAAGTGCACGACGAATGATGACGCTGGTTAGCATCCGGTCTCGGGGTGACGGATCCTGTACGAGACTGCCCTACGTTGTTTAAATACAACGGTCTCATCCCAAGAGTTTGTGTCACCAGTATGCCTGTCCATAGCAATTTCGTGATCTATAGACTTATAAGATTTGATTTTTGGTGACCTAATTAAAATAAGTCTTTACAATGATTTTACCTAAACAGACTGTCGAGTATGCTAGATAAAACTAATGAGCATACGAAAATACAAGCCATAGAGACAGCCGGATGAACTTTTAAACATGGGGCTCCCGGAGGTACCACACAGACTCGTAGGTCTGCAGAGGTATCCCCGCAAGGGAGGCTCCCGTACACGAGACTTAACTAATTAACTTAATATAAGTTATTATACCTCTAAGCTGAAAGGAAAGAAGATTATCTCTGACGAAAAATCATGTGCCTCACGTGGGCACTACTACTAGTGCTAGTTTGGGTGAGGGGTATTATCCTCGCATGGACCGTCGTCGCTGAATCATTGCGAGAGGCAAGTGCCTCGCGCGGGCCTCTGTCACAGGAAAATGTCGCCATCGCTTAAAGCGGGAGAAGAGTTTTGGCCGAAAAGGGCCCACTAATATTCAACCAAAATGCTGTAAAGAAAAGACCTTACCTAGTGAAATTATGACTACAAGGATGCGTGCTGTTTTACGTGAAGACGGGACGAGCAATTCCCGAAGGATTCCCACGTCACTGTCTTATGTAATTTTCAATATGCTGAATTAGTAGTTGCCGCTTTTATTTATGCGGGCCTTCTTCTATGCCTAACCTAATATTTAATTTTTAGAGACAAGAACTATTTTAGGCCTCAAATGGCTGGCGTCTACCTAGCTTTTTAGATACGGCTGTCATTGGGAATGGCTGCCCTAAGACATCAATACTAAAGACAGCATGCATACATGTTACTTTGCAAAACCTCTGAACTGGGTACGAATCCGGACATCTCGCTCCGTAACCACATAAAATGTCACAGGACATTGGTTACTTTCCACAAAAGCATTTTTTAGGTAACTGATCTATCGTTATGGTGGGGGTAAGAGAGACGAATACCCACCGTGAATGTCCTTCCCGTGAGAGCGTGGCAGATATTAATATCATGCCCAGACATTCTTACGGAATTCGGTGGGGATGCGCATCTCGCCCGTCACCAGGTCCTATGGAACTAACTTTTTAACCTGCCATTAGGTTTAAACACACAAGTTGCCCAGTTATGCACTGCGGTGCGGGAGGATTGTTCAGCAGATTAAAGAAAATAATAATTAAGATATGTTTTAGCAGTGCTTTCCTACATTGGCAAAAGTAACTAATTACTGAGTATCCGAAGATACGCGGGGAATGTGTGTGATACCATACCCTGGCCATCACCGCTCGGAAACCCCAATAGTTTCCCAGGGTCAGATCAGTCCGTGGTGCGGATAGGGCCATTCAACAATTGAGAAGTCATAAGGCTTAGTGGAACATGAAGAGAGACAATAACTTAGAAATATGAGGCCCTTTAGGTATGTTGGCCAATCTTACACAACCTTGCCAGAGTGCGGGGCTAAATTATCGCAACTACCAGAAAAGAGGCGTACACTACACGTCTCCTAATGAAGAGATTGTCTCTAATCATATTAAACCTATCCTATCGTGCTGAATAGAAAAGGTTTTTAGTCGGTAGCATGCCAGGCTAGCACGGACAGCGACCTCAGTGAAAAATTGTTGGTGGTGGGAAAAAGTGCTGCATATATAAATGTTGCTGTATAGTGTTTCCTACGTGAACTGCAGTCCTATATTTTTCTACAAAGAAACAAAACATATAAACTGATGGCCACTTGCCATATATAAACTAACCAGAACAATCAATACAATGTGAAATGATCAGAATAATATATATATATAGAAATTATAACTAGCGGTCCTAAGACCGTTATGGTGCCTTTTAGTCATCGGGCCCGTTTATACAGATACGATATAATTATCAAATATGTAGTTAACGGGATAATTAAAATGTCAAGTATAGTTACTTGAATAATCGGTAGCCATTCTTAAGCCTGGGCTATCGTGTTACTGAAATTGATACGTCACCCTTGGTTTGACGTGAGTTGATGCGTTCCCTGGAAGCTGGAAAGTTCCTGCATGCCGATTTCCGTAAACAGGATTCCCGCAAGCAGCCCATGACGGGAGCGGATCGAACTCAGGACTGTAATCACAATATAGAATTTCTAACGAGTAGTCAGCAAGAGATACAATAACATTACTGTTATAACGAAAGTTCCCGTACACCGATGGTTTGGATGGAAATTGCCAACAACCCGATCATAAGCATGGGTTGTTGAATGCAGATGAAGATACATAACTAAGCTTAACGGTGCGGGGTACGTCAGTTAGCTCTTAAGACGTACCGGGCAAAGTTTACTTGCTGTGGACAAAAAGTTTAAATAAACCTGCACGACATCAGTGTGGGGATGGCTGAATAACCACTTTTTGGCGTGGCCGGCAGATCCGCCGAGTCATCCACCACAGAACATCGCTGCCTCTACATCTGTATAATCACATATTCAGGCCAGGAAAGGCCTCACCGCAAGTTTGTGTTGTGAGTTAGATCTTGATGTATTCGTGAACAATATTCAAAAGTTACAAAAATGCTCCCGCACCAACGGGAGATACAAAATTGCTTTAGTGCGGTGGGTTGGATTGCTGCTGGCTACGGGAGAGAAACAGACAGAGACAGAAATGATCTGCTTAATGCCTGTCTTGCTCATTGTAGCTGACACAGATTCAACCTAATCGGCCCCTGGCCGAGGATGCTCTCGAGCTCTGGATTTCGTCTCCTTTTATACTCCTCGTGACGTCACAGGCGCAGGCTCCAACCAATCATCGGTCGAGCAACAGCCAATCAGCGCATAGCTAATAATAGTGTAGTCGAATGTTCTAGAACATTCTAGAAGTTCTGCGTACACGTGGTTATGATGTCACGGCAATACCTTGAAGATAATCGAAAGGGGTTTTCCGTGGATACCTCAGCCATTTCTTAACCGATTTCGAAATGGTTTACAGATTTGGAAAGCCCGTCGAATTCTGGTCTTGATTAATGCCAGATTCTGCGGAAACAAGTTATTAAAAAGGATTACATTGTACCTTCTCGGTACACTAAAAGCGTCATCCTATCTTGGTCGTAAATTACGCGCTCTGTCTTAAGTATTAAGCATGCGCATGCGCCGGGCGGCGCGTACCTAGCTTAGCTGGTATGGCCGGTACCTGACCGGTCGATCCGAACTACACCTGCCATTTCAGCGGCAGATTAACTTGAAGGCCAGATAATTACAAATCAATGCCGTTTCTTTGCACAAACCACGCACGCACGCACACACACACATATGGAGAGTAGAACCTGTGTGGTTAATTGCCATTTCTGCTTAAAATTAATCATCACGTTCATTACCGCATTGGCTTAAGGGGACTTTAATTCTGACCTCATTGAAATTAATTAATTGACAAGTTGGAGAATACAGATTAATGTTGTTTCGGCGATCTACTCAGATTAATCACTATCACACATCTCCCACCTTATGTCTCAGTTCAAATCTGATGTTTTCAATCTGAAGTAGCCCTTGGCTAGGTTGAGAATGGCCAGGGTCACTACATTATATATGGAACAGCCTACTGGACATACTTGTAAATGTTACATCAGTGTTTAAGTTCTACGTAGGGCAGGCCGTTTCTGGAATAACTAGGAGATTTGTGGTCCATTTTCACAACTGGTGACGTCAGTAAATACTGACTTGTTTCCTGAATTTTGCATTTTCTCGTTAGTCATGAAAGGTTTACTTGCATAGTCACTGGAACCACGAACTGAGATTCGATCTCGGTCGGTGAGTACTGGTTCATAAACTTCTAAATCTCATCACTATTTCGTGGATGCGGTTATCAGTGATTTACTTAGACTGATATTGAAGCCTAAATTGAAATACGATCAAAATATTCGCTAAAGATAATGCAATTTAGAATGTTTGTGGTTTCAAAACATCAACACAAAATTATGGCCATCAAGCGTCGCCAATTGACAGAAAACATGTTTATTAAAGGGCAATTCCGGGATTGGTAAAAGTGTATTTTATTTGAAAGACTGTTATATGACTAACATATTAGATCCTAAATAAAAACAATAGACAAATAATACGAGTAATTATACCATCGTAAACATGGGATTATTTTATCTCCCGGGCGGCGCCATTTTCTTGCAACGAGAGCGAGATTTCACGAGATCCTGACGTCATCCCCGCACCAATGCTATCTTTGCCGAGCACGAAGGCTGTACAGTAAATATGTGCTAATTTGTAATCGTTAGGACATTGTCCAGTTAAACTAGTAAGTTTTTCAAGTATGCCTAATTCTAGTATCCGAAGTCGGTGGGGAATCGTTAACCCCTAGACCGCTGAAGCATAGATTCCATTTTCTTTATCCTATCAGAATGTGTTCATTTTGGTAACAATGGTGCTGTAAGTCATTGCTGTGCACGATAGCAACACGTTTCAGCAACATTTTTTCCCCAAAATGTACCCCGGCACTATCTCTGTAATTAGGCTACTATGCATTTTACACCATGCGATAAGGGTTAAATGAAGTGGCACACTTGACACGTGCGTATTGTCAAATTACTCAGCCGACTCAAGATACCATTATAGCGTTTGTCGCAGGCAGTGTAAATATATATTCCAAGAAAACATATGTAATGATAATATTGCAGGAACCACAGAACCGATTGTAATAATTCTGATACCTACCTGTAGTTGCAAATTCAAAGATTTATCCAATGCTAGGGATGTTAGAATAGGCCTAGTGGGTCAAGATACACTCTGCGGGAAATACTAAGCCAGCAAACTTTCAAACAAATGTTTCAGGATGCGCTCTATCCATCATCCCAAATCAGAATGAGTATTACAGCTACAATGGACAAAATTTACTGTGCGAAGCTTTACAATGTTATCACATAATGGGGAAAATTCGATCAAAATATCTTAATTATTGAGATTACTGCAGCTTGCCGAGCAATATTGTTCGGCGATGAAAATTCCCAGATTTTATGTCAAAATGTTAATTCATTTGGTGATATCTCTGGCAATATTTACGTGAACAAAATTATAATTGGCCAGCCAAATAGCCATTTCTTTCAGCTTTAAGCACACTCCAATTTAATGACAATACACAAAGTTAGAGTCTGCGAGACAAAATCAATCTCATGCTGAATTTTACCAAAAAAGGATAACATATTCTCAGATCATATCTCAGATGAATAATTATTTTATACATTCTAGTCTTTTGAACCTCTTGTCCGATATTAACATCCATTATATCATATTAATCCCGAGGTCGGCACCTAGTTAGAGGTCATAGAAACATTGGAATCGGTTCAGCGGTTCATTTGCTATTATCATCTACGTATACTTCATTAAAATATATATCCGCGTCTATTGGCCTCGCTCCTACAGTCATAGCAATAGCGGTGGTGCGGGGATGACGTCTCTAGATGCGATAAAATGGCAGCGCCCAGATGTGCGAAAATTGTCCATTTTAGCGACTTTATCTAGCGATAGTTGGTTACTCTATTTCTACCTGGTTATTATTCTGGCACAATTTCATTAAACATGTAATAATCTTTCAAATAAAGCACACTTTTTAACCTCCCGGAATTGTCCTTTAAATGGCATCAATTCAGTTCAGTTCAGTTCAGTCCTGATTTCCTGCCTCTGCATTGGGCGCACCCAAGTTTTATCCTGATGTAAAGTAATTCCTGAGGATGAGGAGACTCTCTCCTTGCGATGCATCACCTACCAAATCAGTATCCCATTACATTACACATTATTATGATGATACTTTGTAGTGCTGCACACGTTTACTAGCACATATATACACGCAACATCGCAAGAAGTGGTTTAATCCTATGGTAATCGAAAAGATTTATGTTAATTTACATTCGTGAAACAACTTAGAAATTTTCTAGCATTATTGAGCGCTTAGCGTTATTATATTTACAATCAAAGCAGTGAGCACAGACAATAGTAAGTGATTTCATTGTATATGAGAATGCATTGAGGTATATCTTACTGAAAGGGTAGCTTTCTGCATGTTATGTATGCTAATGCGCAGAAGACAGTGCAGGACAGGACAATGTACTGGAAGGTTTCGGCAGTTGATATATACTGGCAAAGTAGGCACAACATTGAAGACAGTGAAGGGAGCACTAATTTAGTCTGTTAGATATAATTATCTGTTGTGTTCTTGATACACTAGTATTTGAACTGATAGATTTATACTTCAGTAAACTGACAGATTGCTGAGGTAATAACAAACTTGTAATTAGGCACTACTAAAACGACTAATAACTACACAACTTGACTGAATAGATATTGATCATTGAATAAATAATTAAAGTAAATTAATAAACAAATAAAGCAAACAGGCAGGTCTGTAAGTTCACGTCAAATACAAACTCAGTAACTGAGGCTCCGAGATAGATTCAGAGCTAGCGTCAAACTGGCTCCTCTGCTCAGGTCACCAAACCCTGGCTAGTTGGTCAGACTAATTATAGGACGGGCACATATGGATAGCAATATACAACAATATCTTAGATCAAGAAAATGAGCCCAGAGCTATCAAATTATTTGATTCAGCTCATGACAGCGCCAAATATGGGTCTTGTGATTAAGTCTCTGGTGCACCTTTCCGCATTCTGCACTACTTCTTCGCTTGAGCTGTATGGGGCTATACAGCAAAATACTGGAGCAATCCAGAGTTAGATTAGTCCATGCATCAGGACACACCACCATCTTGCCCACTTCGCCTGGTTCAGGTCTCGTTAGGAGAATTTGCTTTAGTCTTTCTACATAGCACTGCCACAGGTCTGAATATGTATGGCATCACGCAATAAGATCACATCTATCGTCCGTTTCAACACCACAGAGTAAACATGTGGGATCTGTTGGTACTGATTGAAACTGGTCTATTACCTTGCCGATTATAACCCAGTCAGTAACTTTGACTTGATAGTTACCTTCTCAACTTCCCTGGGTTCAGGCGATACACTTGCCCACACATTGCGAGCTGTCGCCACTTGCACTGTGAGTAACTTAAGTTATCGTCTTAAAAAAGACCTCCTCTATCTCCTTACCAGATTTCTCTGCCCAATTGCCCTATGCTATAGCGAAGGCACAGTGATTTTCTCTGGTGACTGGTGCGCTTTTTTAGGTTCATGGCGAGACTGGAATTAGATGATGTCATGTTGGTGCGAGGGTAATGGCAGTAGTAGTGCTTAGTGATAGTAGTGGCAGTCATGGGAGGTGATGATGGTGGTGGGAGTTGTAGGAAATGTTTACATATTGACTGTGAAGTTTATAATGTGTGTTTGTAAGTGTTAGTATTTGCCTATAATGTATTGCTTTATAGTTTTCTCGTAAGATTTCGGTGTGAGTATTTGTGTTTGGACATCTGGTTCAGTTTCATTTCAGAGGGTGGTTGCAGAGATTGAGCTTTATTGTCTACTTAATTCTCTTCTGATATATTGGGTGCGCAATTTATTCTTTGATCTAGTGTTGTGTGCATGGACTTCTGCGTTGCTCTTGAATAATTTTGATAAAGATTTAGTGAGGTTATCATGGTGTAGTTGTCCCAATATCTGTGAGTTTCAGCATGTCTTCTGTCTTGAAGATGTTTCACTCTTTGCTGTTTTAGAGAACATTTTAAAACGTTTTCTCTAACAGTTTTAGTCATGTTAGTTTAATTTTATGTGCGCCATACCAGATTATGCTACAATATGTGATGTGTGGAGGGATTAGAGTAGAGAGCTTTAACAGTGTCAAGTGGCAGATAGGGCTTATGTCGTTGGATGGCACCGATGCCGTTTGATACTTTCACGGAAATTGTTTCAATTTTTTTCCCATGTTAGCCTAGGGTGAAGATAAACATCGACAAATTTAGTAAATGGGTCTTGCTGGACTTCTTGTTTATTTATATAAAGTTTTGGTATATTTGTCTTTAATTTCTTTGAATTTGTGAAAAGCATGTAATTGGTTTTATCTACATTTAGTGATAATTTTTTTATTGCAAACCATATTGTAACCTCTTCCATTTCTCAATTAGCATTGCTGTATAATCTAAAGATACCCGTGTCACTGCAGAAGGCATTTGTATCATCTGCGAAGAAATTAGTGATAGATCTTTGCAGACAACTGGTAGATCATTCATATGAAGTAGGAAGAACAAGGGCCCAAGAATGGATCACTGGGGAATACCGCAGGCTAAATTTCCGGTTTCAGAGCATACACCTTTATACTAAATGCATTGCATTCTATTTGAAACAAAACCCAGAAACCAGTCGGGTGCAGCACCACATATGCCATAATAATTCGGTTTTCTAATAATATTTTATGATTTATGGTATCAAAAGCTTTACAAATGTCTAAAAATATTCCAATTATGTGCTTAGAATTTTGTAGTGAGTCTATGAATGTTTTCCAGCATATCAAGAAGGGCATACAATGTGGAGTGTCCTTCGTGATAGCCATATTCGGAGTCATAAAGAATTGATTTTTTTGTCCAGGTATTTGACTAATCGGTTGTACATCAGGCATTTGAGCAGCTTTATAAATAGCGGAAGTATTGCGGCAGGCGGGTAGTTACTGAATTAAGTGGATCTTTTGCTTTATATATAAAACACCCTCATTGAAAGACAGGTTACAGATTTGTGCTAGTTGTGTTAGTAATTCTGATTTGCAGTGTTTCAATATCCACACTTGAAGTTATCTATACTGGCACTTTTCTCTGGGTTAATATTGGTTAGTATTGTAACAATTTCCTCATTGTTGGTTGGGTGTATGAAGATTGAAGATAGATAACTGCCTGTTAGGTAATCTGTATAGTATTTATTTGGATTGGCCTCCAGGATTCTGGTCCAATATTAACAAAGTATTCATTGAATCTATTTACAATATCCAGGTTTTTGGTAATAATTTTGTTGTCATGGATGAACTGAGATTGTTCGAATTTATTGTGATCCTTATTCAAAAGTTATTTAATAATTTTCCATATTTCGCGAATGTCATTTTTGCATGTCCAAATTTGTCTCTGTAGTACATTTTCTTTGCTTGCTTTATTAATGAGTCTAGCCTGTTCCTGTATGTTTTGAATTTTGTTTGCTTGTATGTTGTTTGATGATTCTAAGATAAAGGCTGTGTTTCTCATTGCAGGCAGTTATCAGTCCGTTTGTCAACCATGGTTTTGTAGGGTTTGTTTTGAACTTTCCTATTTCTTTTAGTGGGAATGAATTTCCATATGAAGTCATGCATAGGTTATGGAAAGTGTTGTAGGCATCTTCACAAGTTCTTTGAGCTGTTATCTCATTCTGTGGCTCCAGTGCCTCGTCATCCGTCCAGCTCCTCCTCGGTATCCAGCGTTTCACCACCGGCCCGACGATGCTGGTCAGCTAGCTTCGGTGTTGGTTGAGGGAGGGACGAGCATGGCACCAATGACCACAAAATCTGACCCGCAGTGTTGGTGGAATGACGTCGTTCCCATGGGGCTGGGCGACCATTGCTGCTTACAGTGGACACTACCATATCATCCCGACTGTTGGTGTTACTTAGAAAGAATACTACTAAAAAGACCGGCTTATGAGAAGTTAATACTGATGACAATATTAGATCATCAACTATGTGTAATATAAATGAGCTGTAATGGACTGACTGTAATGATATCTCGCCGATGATACTGCCGAAGCCATACTCCCCATTCAGACTAGTGCATAACATATATATATATATATATATATATATATATATATATATATATATATATATATATATATATATATATATATATATATATATATATATATATATATATATATATAATATATATATATATATATATATATATATATATATATATATATATATATATATATATATATATATATATATATATACATACATACATACATATTATGGAAGGCCATCAGGGTCACAATTCGGTATTTATTATGCATAATAATTCGAATTATTATGCATAATAATTTGATTTATTATGTGTAATAAATCGACCAATCAGAAGGCTAGAATCGTTCCTATTTATTATGTGTAATAATTCGAATTTTTATGCATAATAAATACCGAATTGTGACCCTGATGGCTTTCCATAATATGTATGTATGTATGTATGTTATATTATATTATCCTAGTGTTATATAAGTTTAAGGAATGCATGCTGTATTACGTGGATACAGAGTGCCAGCTTCAACAGAATCCGACCCTATCACCTCTTATACTAGATACTGGTTTAGTTATCGCCGCATTATTTTGGCAGTCATTCCAGAAGAGCTAAGTCAACCTTTAGTTATTTGGTCCAGACACATAGGGATTTATTGCCTCAAACGGCCTGTCACCTACTTAACTTTAAAAACAGGTTGTCTTCCTGGCGTAATAGCCCAGGTAGCCTTTCTTGGCACGTACCCACTGAACTCCTCCCTCAGGCCAACGGCGCATACAATGATGCCAGGTGACGGGTCCAGGAAGCTGATGAGTGACTTCCACTCCACGTGTCAGCACAACCACATATAACAAAACATGGACAGATAACACAAAAGCATAAGAAAGCAACGTATCTAGTTACGGCGACGGCTGAGAAAGTGGGTAGCAGATATTGGCGACCATCCTGGAAGGTGTTGAGCGCATATTGGGTGCTTCCCAGTCAACATTGAATTCGTCTGCGAACCGCGTTCTCAGTCATCACCGACCATAACGAGAGCAAACCATATGAGATTCGCTCCATGGAGCTACCGTTTGGCTGCATTTAGAGTTATGTAAATTGTCCATGAGGTCCACTGCTACGATGTACCTACTATAACAATGTTTGTTCAGTCAATCCTACTCATGGCTTAAAGACTAGCTAATAAGTACCATGGCGGATACAGGGGGCATGCGTATGAAACATCGCCGTATTGATTCTCACCATCGGAAAACCACAGCGATTTTCCAGGGTCGGCGTTAACCAAACCGGCGGAGGGTCTACCAGACAATTAGGTGTGCCAGATGGCCAGAGGTCGTAGAAGAGACAGCTGCTCCAAAAAGTAATTTAGGAGGCCTTAAGTTGATGGCCAATTATGTAAATCCAGCGTGCTTGTGCAGCGAATCAGCACTGCTGGGAAAGAGGCTTTACAATAAAACAGCTCTCCTTCATTTGAGCAGTTCCCCCTAGCTACTCTATCCTAACAAAATACCTTAGCTTAGCACTAGTTAGGATTAGTCGTCGTATCTCAGGCCGTGTGGGCGTGGGAGACGACTCTACTGAAATTATGTTGCAGTATATTAGAAGGTTTAAGTGTATATATTAATATAGCTATTTAGTATTAGTTTTATGCGTGTGCAGATTTTTAGTAAAAGGTATAACTATTTAATCTAACTTGAAAAAGTAACAATAATGAAAATAGACAGTGAAAATACTAAAGCAGCGCTTGCCATATCTATACAATGTACATCAGTGCAAGTAGACATCTGTGGGCGAAGCGCCTGTTAGTCATCAAAGTGTGTGGGCGGCTGTGGGCGAAGTAAACAACTGTGGTTACGATTTCAGGCGTGTGTCGGCGTCTGTGGGAGATATTGTTTTTTAAAAGTGATATTCGGTGATATGGGCACTTCAATGTCATAGACACTTATAACATAATGGAACAGTCTAATTTGCAGCTCTGTGGGCGTACCCATAACTGGTACTAATGAAAGTTGCCTCCATTGTTGGAGAGGCTGGTGATAGATTTACGGCACAAGATGATCCATGCTATCTAGCTCAATGACAGCATGGAGGGCAATGTTCCCAAGCATTGACGAAAACGTCAAAACATAGTGCACTTAGAAACGTGCTTCATTTTGTCTCCACTAATTCGACGTATTTTGGCAGGGCTGGAAACTCGTACTACATCTTGAGAGTGGCAGAAACCGGGTGTAGCACGGACCGACCGGACGGGTACTGGCCATCCCAGCAAAGCGTCATGGAATTGGAAGCGAGTGCATGCCTATAGTGTACCGAGTAGGTACTCGTAAAAACTTTTAATTATTCCGTTCTCGTTGTTCTTGGTACCAACCAGGACCAGAATAATAAAACGAGCTTTCTAGAAATGTTAACCGTTTCAAAATCGGCCCAGAAATGGCTGAGTTATCCACGGAAAGCCCCTTAAATTATCTTCAAAATATTGCTTTTGAGGTCGTAATCGCGTGTATGTATAAAAAGATCTGTATTGTTCTAGAACGTGGTAAATACGTCACTGATCTAGCTGCACGCTGATTGGCTACTGCTTGGCCGCTGCTTGGCCTCTGCCTCTGACGTCACGAGTAGTATAAAAGGGGTGAAAAACCAAGAATCAGGAGCATCAGCGGCGTGGAGACCGACCCATCTTGAGGATTGGCTGGAAGTGCCGGTCTTGACGAGTGAACTGGAACACCGACGGAAGATATAGCACATCACCGTGGTTCCAAACGGCTTTCAGCTCACCCGCACCAGAAAGCAGTTCTCAGACTTTCCGCATTACAGAATTTTGGATGCTCCCGGATGGCCCTCCGGGAGCAAAATAATTAAAGTTATGGTTTCCGCTTCCAGACTTGTCTAAAGGGAACACTTCTGCGGAAAGGGTTGTGTGGGCCCGGGAAATAATTCTACGGAATGTAGAGCTACGGTAATTCTTGGTGGATGACTCGACGGATCTGCCAACCACACTGAAAAGTGGCCTTCAATCTCGTGTGTGTTTTAATTAACTTTTTGACCACAGTCTGGTGGACTTTCCTAGGTGCGCCGCAAGAGCTATGCGACGCATCCCGCACCGTGTGCCAAGTTATGTAAGTGCTTAACATTATAAAAAACCCTATTTATTAATGGGCACACCTTCAACTTTATTATTTTCTCATCTTCCATATAAATTATATACTAGTTTCTGGGACTATCTAATGGACATCTTTTCACTGCTCTGTTTCACTGTCCTGAGTGTGTACCGTATCTACCCTGCCTATAGGAGTCAGCTTGCGGAGCCAACCTGTGGAAACCAGCTGCGGAAATCGCCTGCGGAAATCTCTCCAGCTCCAGGGAATGTATCGACTCGTGCTATGAATATGTTAGTGGCTCAATTTCAGTAACATAGTAATCTGTTCCATACTGATGACTATTAGGTACTCAAGTAACTATACTATTGTACATCTAATTATTATTATTATTATTATTATTATTTCCCTATTTGGTACTGATGACTAATAGGTACCTTCCCGGTCTTAGAACCGCCATTTATAATTTCTATATTACTGTGTATATTATCTTCGTTGACTGTGGTGCTGTCAACTAGCCACACCATCTAGGTGTATCAGTCTATGATACTTAGCTACTTAATTTAATTACAATCTACTTATTGCATTGGTTAATTGTATATGGCAGATAGCCATCCAGTTAATATGTTTTGTTTAATTGTAGAAAACTTTGGACCGCAGTATGCTAGGAGATACTATACAGCAACATTATACCCGCATCACTTACTCCAGCCATCATCAATTTTACACTGAGGTGGCTGGCCGTGCTCTAATTGTTTGATCCCAGCATGTTACCGACTAAACCTTACTATTCAGCTCGATAGGATAGGTTAAAGTGGTTAGGGAAGTTATTGTATCTTTCCATGATCCACCAGCCGTATGGCCTTATAATTGTTTGGATTCCCTATCAGCACGTTGATCTGATCGGACCCTGGGAAACTATCGGAGGTTTCCGAGCGGTGGTGGTTAAAGTGCTGATTTACACACACTTCCCCCGTATCTTCGGATACTTCTTAGTAAGATACCCCTGCCAATGAAGGAAGCACTGCGAAAACATATAGTTATAAATATGAGTTAGTTAGTTTATTCACCAGCCCGCAGTGAATATTTGGGTATATTGGAATTTAACCCTAAAGACAGGTCAACTGTTAGATCAGCACATAGTGACGGACGAGATGTGGATCTACATCCAATTCATTGGAGTGCCTGGATGAAGCATTAGATCTCGTCACACCCTCATGGGAAGGATGCTCGTCACACCCTCATGGGAAGGATGCTCGCAATGGATATCCGTCTCTCTACCCCCCCCCCCCACCATAAAGACATGTTAGTGATCAAACTTGCTTGTGTGAAATGTAGCCGTAGCCATTGTCCTGGTGATGTTTTATGTGGTTGTGGAGCAAGGTAGCCGGATTTTCATTGAATTCGGATGCCTTGTGTCGTAACATGTACGCATGGTGTCCTTGGAGGTAGATGCTATTTCAAAGCGACCTACGGGAAGTTGAGCATCTGCGCCCATTGGACAACTGTGTCTAAAGATAGGTAGGAATCCCTGCCACTGGCGGCCAAAGCTAGTTTCCATTTATAACAACTAAATGGTAGGTTAGACTATAGCAGAAGGCCCGCATAAATAAAGCGGCATCTACCAATACAGTATCTTTGGAAATTACATAAGACAGTGACCTGGGAATTCTTCGGAAATAGTTCGTCCCGTCTTCACGTAAACCAGTGTGCAACACCTTAACAGTAGCTTCACTAGGATTTTCAGCACTTAGCATTTTCTGTTGAACAAAAGAGTGGCCCTTTTTGCCAGCTCTTTTCCTCAGCTTTGGCATTGAAGGCATTTTCCTGAGGCAGAGGATCACGCGAGGCACTTTCCTCTTGCAACAACAATATTTTCTTTGTGTATGTTAGGGGTATATTAGCTTAGTGGTTTCGTTGTGGATGTTTCTCTTTCTCAACACACGCGAGTTGCAGTCTCCTTCATCCAACAGTAAGTTCTCTCTTGATAGGAAAGTAGCATCATATGATGGAAGAACTGCTCGCGTACCCACCAACAATGTCACTAATTTCCCTGGTGCAGAACAACCAGCACCACCTCAACACGAGTGTAGCTCGCCGGGTAGTGTCGGGCCGTTCCGAGGTATCATGTCGACTCGCCACGCCGCAAGTCCACGACGAGTCATGACGCTGGTTAGCATCCAGTCTTGGGGTGACGGACCTTGACTTCCCTGCGGGAAACAAAAAACGGCTCCTAAGGCCGGTGGAACTCAATCGTTCCGGTGGGGCCGTGCGACCATCGTCACGGACATTAAACACAATGGTCTCATCCCAAGAATTTGTGTCACCAGTATGCCTGTCCATAGCAATTTCGTGATCTATGAACTTACAAGATTCGATTTGGTGACCCAAAAATATAAGTCTATACAATGCGTTTACCTAAACAATTAAAAATATGTTAGATAAAACTACAGTAAGAGCATACGAAAATACGAGACATAGAGGCAGGTAGATGAACTTTTAAACATGGGGCTCCCGGAGGTACCACACAGACTCGTAGGTCCGCAGAGGTATCCCCGCAAGGGAGGCTCCCATACATGAGACATAGCTATTTAACTTAATATAAGTTATTACACCTCTAAGCTGAAAGGAAGAAAGCTATCTCAGACGAAAAAGTGACGTGCCTCACGCGGGCATTACTCCTAGCACTAGTTTGGGTGAGGAGTATTATCCTGGCGTGGACCGTCGTCGCTGAATCCTTGCGAGAGGCAAGTGCCTTGCGCGGGCCTCCGTCTCAGGAAGGAGTCGCCATGGCTTAAAGCAGGAGAAGAATAGTAGGCAAAATTGGGCCCACTCTAATATTTCAAACAAAAATGCTGTAGAAAGAAAAGACCATACCTAGTGAGATTATGACTATAGGGGTGCGTACTGTTTTACGCGAAGACAGAACGGAAGATTCCTGAGGGATTTCTTCATCACCGTCTTATGTGATTCCTAATATGCTGAGTTAGTAGTTGCCGCTTTATTTCTGCGGGCCTTCTGCTTTGCTTAATCCCTTTTAGTTGTTTTCAAAACAAGAATTAGTTTAGGCCGCAACTGGCCGATGTCTACCTAGTTATTAGACACGGCTGTCATGGAGAACAGATGCCCTAGCACATCAATACTGTAGACAGCGCTCATACATGTTACTTAGTAGGATCTCCGAACTGGGTAAGAATCCAGACATTCCGCTTCATAACCATATAAAACATTACAAGACATGGTTTATATTTCACGAAAGCATTATTAGGCCATCCCTCTTATCGTTATGGTTGGGGTAAGAGAGACGAATACACACCGTGAATGTCCTTCCCGCAAGGGCGTGGCAGATCTAAATATCATTCCCAGACATTTTAACAGAATTCAGTGGGAATACGTATCTCGGCCGTCACCGGGTCCTATGGAACTAACCGTTTAACCTGTCGTTAGGTTTATATATACAAGTTGCCAGTTTTGCACTGCAGTGCGGGAGGATTGTCAGTAAATAAAATAATAATTAATACATGTGTTTTCGCAGTGCTTCCTACATTGGCTTAAAGTACTATCTACTAAGTATCCGGGAGTGTATGTGATACCGCACCCTAGCTATCACCGCTCGGAAACCCCAATAGTTTCCCAGAGTCGGATCAGCCCATGGTGCGGATAGGGACATCCAAACAATTAAGAAGCCACAAGGCTGAGTGGAGCATGAAGAGAGACAAAATCTTAGAGTTATGAGTCTTACCGGAGTGCGGGGATAGATTATCGCACTACCGGAAGAGAAGAGTATATTACACAGTATGTAATGAAGAAAGTGTCTCTAATCATTTTGAACCTATCCTATCGAGCTGTGTATATAACAGGTTAGTCGGTAGCATGCCGGGCTAAACAAAGTTATAGCATGGACAGCGACCTCAGTGAAAAATTATTGGTGGCGGGAGAAAGTGCTGCATATATAAATGTTGCTGTATAGTGTTTCCTACGTGCACTGCAGTCTTATATATTCTATGGCCAAGCAAACCAAGTGAATGGATGGCCACTGGCCATATACATACATAATCTAACCAGAACAAACAATACGGTGTCAAACGATTAAGATATATATATATTAATACAGGTTAACGAACCTACTATAGTGCGGTTAGTAACACATTGAAGAAAATGATAATAACTATTAACAAATGCAGAAATTATAACTATCGGTCCTGAGACCGTTACGGTTCCTTTTAGTCATCAGGACCGTTTTTATGGATACAATATAATTAACAAAACCTATATAGAGAAATAATTAAACTGTGAAGTATAGTTACTTGAATACTTGGTAGTCATTCCCAAATTAGGCTACCGTGTTACTGAAATTAACACGTCAGTCCATAGTCGATGTGAGATGATGCGCTCTCCGGAAGCTGGAAAGTTCCCGCAAGCTGTTATCCGCAAACAAGACTTCCGCAAGAACACTCATGGCGGGAGTACATCACTCAGTGCTATATGCCTAATAAAATGTCTACCTAGCAGTCAGCAAAAGATTCGATAGTACTACGTGGTGAAGAAAGTTCCCGTACACCGATGGCATGGATGGAAAGTGTAAACAACCCGATCACTAGCGGGGATTGTTAGAGGCAAATGAAGATACAAAACAAGGCTTCACAGTGCTGGGCACGTCAACCAGCTCTGAAGACACACCAGGCAGAGTTTACTTGCTATGGTCGAAAGTCGAAAGAACCTACACGATTGGTGCAGCAGACGTTTGACATACCACTTTTAGGCATGGCCGGCAGGTCCAGCAAGTCATCCATCAAAGAATATCCTGCCTCTACATCTGGAGACTCACATATTCAGGCTGCAAAGGCCTCACCGCAAGTTTGTGTTCCGAATGTGGATGTAGTATTCGTGAATGATTATCAAAAGTTCCAAATTACTCATGCAGATGGGGAGTTACAAAATAGTTTTAATGCGGTGGGTTGGAGAAGTGCACGCTACAGGATAAAAACCTGAGACATTGCGAAAGAAGACGTGTATCGTGCTTGGTAGTAGTTGGTACAGCTCCAACCTGTTCGGCCCCTGGCCGAGGATGCTCTCGTTCACTGGATCGCTTCTCCTTTTATACTCTCCGTGACATCACAGGCGCAGGCTCCATCCAATCATCGTTCGGGCACCAGCCAATCAGAGCGTCGCTAATAATAGCGTAGTCGAACGTTCTAGAACATTCCAGAAGCTTTACGTCCACGTGGTTATGACGTCACGGCAATATTTTGAAGATAATCAAGAAGAGTTTTCCCTGGATAACTCAGCCATTTCTCAACCGGTTTTGAAATGGTTTACAGATTCGGGAAGCCCGTCGAATTCTGGTCTTGATTAATGCCAGATTTAACGGGAACAGGCAATCACCAAGGATTACAGAGTACCAGCTCAGTACACTAAAAGCGCCATCCTATCTAGGTCACAACTACATGCTCCATAGAAACAGCCTCCCGGCGCGCGCATGCGCATAATGCGTTTTAACGAACTTAGTCGTTTTTCGACACGCTCTCTCTCTCTCCTATAGGCCTATTTATGCTTATAGCTCTACCCAGAGGGGCGTGTTCAGGAAACGAACCCTAGACAGGGGGCGCGTACCCAGCTTAGCTGGTATGGCTGGTACCCAACCGGTTGATCCGAACTACATGAGTTTTCACCGATCACACACCTTCCGCGTCGGTCACCTGCACCGCCTCCATACGAGGAACTTCCATCTCAGCATCAGGAACGTCCACGCCGTCTATGCAGCACGCTTACACCAGTCTATAGACCTGCACCTGTCTATGGACCCGCATCAGGGCGGTATTCGGCCGAACCTACGTACCATGTAACACATCATCGACAAGAATCACCTTCACGGATGCAACAGCATCGACAGGAACATCAACGGGAAATACCACGACCATCACCGACACCTACAAGCCAACCAGTATCCGCATTCTCAACAGTTTCGCTACCACCACCACCAGGCTTTGCTCCAATTACTTCTCCAAGAGGTCATGGACGGATCATTTCCCCCCCCCCCAGAATTTAGCGGGGAGACAGATAGGGCTAATTATAAAGTACAATTTGAAACCAAGAGGGATAGGCTCCTCGAAGGGTTTCAAAAACAGGCGGCAGTGGGCTCGCTAGAATCCGGGGAATGTAAATTCGTACTATAGTGCAGAGGAGATAGTGAAGGCCTCCGTGTCTAACAAAGGATGGATTAACATCTTACTGTGGTACCGTCTAGTCAGCGTATTGTCCGGGCTACTGGGACTTTGGCTCATTCTATCTCAGCCAGTGGACATGCGGGTGCGGGGATGATGGGCCACACCCAGGACATCTCTGGCAGACTAGAAGTTCGCTGTGTTTGCTGGAGATAACCTGCAGGCAAGGCCGGGGAAAACGGCCAAAGTTTGTATATTGTTGGCAGACAGATATGGATCAGACCATCGGTTGCCCTGAGAGTCAGCTCAGATGGTGATCGCTATCGACTGGGTCGCTGGCCGGTCGTCTTGACCATGTCAGTTCATCAACCCATTTCTGATTATGCGTAGTCAAGATGGCTCAATGTACAGTCAGGTCATGGCAAGCATTCGTATTGCAAGTCATGCCTCCTGTGATCAGAGGTCATGAAAAGTTATTCTTTGGGAAGCAGGAGGGTATGTGCGTGAGACAGTGTAACCTGTCACTTGCCGGACGGGTGGAGCGGTCTGAGATCCCAAGTGCCTGGGGTGGATGACCTGGCTAGTATGATCTATGCGGGGCTGCTTAGTTAAAATGATGTCAAAGAACAATCTACGCGGAGCCCTTAGCTAAAATGATGTCTAGCAGGCATCGCCTCCATGGTATGGTCTATGCAGGGCTATGGCCCCTTGCCAAAATGACCCTTAGTTGGCGTCCAGTACTGTGTATGCTTGGGTCGGGAGTCAGCAGGGTGTGCCTTGACACTCTCCCGGATTATGGCCCCATAACTTGGTCAGGTCTTTATCTCAGGCATATACGGAGAAGTACCTAGCCTAGGCTGCATCCTGTGTGGGAAACTGGGCGTCCGTCCGGCGTGGTAGGGACAGGGAACCACACCGGGAAGGCCAAAGGGTGCAAGTGATAATAAGTAGGACAAATGGGTGGAAGAATCGTCAGATGGGAGAGTATTTAGCCGCAAAATTGTCCGGGAAAGCTCTGCAAGTTCTGGCCACAGGAGGTAGGTCGAGTGTCCTGCCCTGGGTGCTGTCAAACTTCCGATAAGAGTATCGGAGTCATGAGTTCTTTTGTACTACGAGCTGGCGCTCCTTCCTCTATGGCGGACAGTATCTCAGCATCAGAGGGAGGTGTCACCTTGGCTCGCCCATGGATAATGTTGATGTCACGAAGCAGTCCGCGAACCCTGTCACAGTGGGACAGTGCACGCCGTGGCTGTCATGCTGACTGTTGTGCTGACTTGTCCTGCTGCCTATAGACAATCTGCTGGAGAACTTTACCAAACATGGCAGCCGTTTAAAACCTCTATATACCCAGACCGTAAACATGCTGCAGTATGTGCAACATCCAGATGGGGCCATTGAACTTGCGACATTGCACCGCACTGATCCTCGGTAGGACTGCCTGACGGTCATTCGACCCAGTATACACGATGAGAAGCTGTTGTCCATTGCTGGGAAGTACAATGACTTTGCAATCTCGGCACAGATCCACGAGATCAAGAGCATGACACTCGAGTTCAAGCTTCAGAGCACAATATAACAGACGGTATAGCTCGCACAGGTTTTGAACAGGTGGGAGATCGTGCAGAGCAACAGCACTGTGGACACCACCTATGTGAACGATGAGTACTGAGTCCTAGGTCCGCTGGCTCGTGGCCCAGCCTTCTATGTGAAGGGAAAGGGGTACTACGCTGTGGGGTGCAATGAGGGGTTCACAGAATTCGAACTATGTGCAGGTGTCGAGAAGCCTGTGGCAGTTTCGGTCTTAACCCTCCTCGAGAACACACACACACATGAATCTGGCTGCCATGCAGGATAGGCTGTTCCTCCGGGTGTACACTGAGCAGCTCGCAGATGCGATGATGAATGCTCCAAGACTTCATGTCTGACATGATGAGAATGACCAGGAGCTGAAGCAGACGGGTTCCAAACAGCGGATCATGCAATGTGGAGCGAGAACACCAGCAGGTCCAAGCCACAGCTAACCAACGGGTAGAACTGACATTGCATCGTGGTGCCTCAGACTGTGTCGCTGTTGCGGTCCTGGTTCAGAAGGGAGAAGCCATCCAGCAGGTGGATAAGCTAGACAACTTCAACCTTGTGGTTGCTGGGACCAATGTTCTTGGTGAGGTACGTGAGCTGGCTGATTGCCAAAGACAGAAAACTAAGTCATGTGCACTTCTGCGCATAACTAGTGGAAGCGACGACCTCGAGTTGGCACTCTAGGGCCATCACCACCTCGGGGGCAGGGGCATCCCACATAATCAGGGCAACCGGCTCAGCTTCAACATCGGAAACCTCATAGCTGGGACTCGCTCATTAGGTGTGACGGTACTTTACTTTGGCTATGCTAAGGTATGCGTGTCGAACACAACAGGTATTCAGTTTGAGCATGCGTAGAGCACGACTCCTGTCGTCACCATTGCAGCTGCCACCACTACTATAAGCTCTGCTGTCTACTGACCTGTCAATGCTTCATAGTCGAGCGTTGGCTCAGATATCTTAACAGCCTCGTAGTACTCATCAAGACTCTCATCTGCCTCTTTGAGGCTCTGGTTGGCCTGAGCTCGGAGTTGTCGTTGGCGTGCCTCCCTCTGGCACATATGCTCGAGTGCTTTGCTGTACTCAAACTTCTCCTTAGACAGCTTCTCCATCACCTGGTTATGACACTCATGCTCGACCTCTGCTGCCTTCTTGTCGGCAAAACTGAGTCCCCAGTTCGCTAAGGCAGACACGCCCGCATTCGAGATTGTGGGAGCCAGGCTATAGACTACAGTTTAAAGCTACTATATAGCTGCCCCTGCGACGGATCCCCAGAGCGATGTATGAACCAGAGGCTGATCCAGTCGAGGATATAGATGATGAGGACTATGAGGATGACTATGATGAGGAGGATGATTATGATGCAGACGACTACAATGTAGCGGCGACTGCGGGTGAGTATGATGATGTAGAGCCTGAATCCTGCAAGCTAGTACACATAGTGAGAGGAATCTATCGCACTTGCGTAAAAGGTTCTATCGGTCGGCTGGCAGCAGTTGGGGCTCTGATCGCTCTGTTCACAATGAAGGCTGGCGAAATAGTCCGCAAGATCGCCAACAATGCTCTCCATGGTGTGGAGACGATTTCTAAAGCCATACCAGCCATCACCTCAGGAGTAGGTACGTTCTTCGGAATCATAGGCCCTTGGCTACAGTATGTTGCCATAGCGCTCGCGGCCATCTGGACCGCCAAACATTTAAGCCGTACTATATAAGGATGGCATTGCTGTACGACCTGGTCAAGTCCCTTAACTTCCGAGGGTTGGTCGATAGCCTACTGTTCAGTGAGGATCCAGCAGAGATTAGACACCAGTGCATGGAGGTGTTTGAGGGGGTCTTCAGTGATGGTCGAATGAATGACGGCCATCTGTTCGTCTGTTCAGAGTTCACCCAGGCCGTGCGTAACAGGACGTGAGTGGACGTCAGTGATGAAATCCGGGAGTTTATCAACCGTCTTTGTTGAGGAACTCTACTACCAGCCTGGTGGATATTACCGTGAGCCCCCTCAACTACTCGAGGCTGCACGTCGCAAGGGCCACAACCTCACATTGGAGACAGTTAGCCAGTGGCTCAGCCACCAGGCGATGTGGCAGGTATACAGACCTCGTCCACGGCACATCAGGCGTGCACATTTCGATGAACCTGTTCCGAACAGAGTTCACCAGGCAGATGTTCTATTCCTTCCACATGACAGAGTCTGCTGTTCGGGAACATGTATGACCTACAAGTATGCCCTCACCATCGTCGATGTCGCCAGTAGGTACAAGGCTGCTGTACCGCTTACAGATAAGTCCGCAGGGCAGGTGGCCCAAGCATTCAGCATTGTCTATGATGATCCAGAAAAGCCCCTCCAGTGGCCAGAATTGTTACAGGTGGATGAGGATAAGGAGTTCAGGGGTGAGACAGCAGCTCACATGTGGAAACACGGTGTGGCGATAAGACGAGGTGAAGTTGGGCACCACCATTCTCAGGCAATCGTCGAGTGCTGGAACCAGACTCTGGCAGAAAGACTGTTCCCACATCAGTATGCTCAGGAGATGGCGCGTCCTGGTGATCGCACCAGGGTGTGGGTGAAAGGTTTGCCCATGGTGGTAGAGAGATCCAATACTGAGGTTACTCGGTTAACTGGTAAGAAGCCAGTAGAGGCTATCCAATGATCCTCTGTTGCCCCACCATCTGCAGGAGCGAACAAGGGAGAGGAGTGCCCACCACCTGATGCTCTGTTTTAGTACCTGTATGAGCCTGGTAAGCTGGAAGGTGGTCGACGGCGTGCAACAGACCCTAACTGGTCGATAGATGTTCACAGGCTTGACAGGTATGTGGAGGCGGATGGGCATCCTACATTTTACTACCTGGCTAGCAGTCCCAGGCGACCATTTGTGTGAGAGGAACTTCGGCTAGTCCGTACAGATACACAGCTGCCCCCCCCCCCCGCCCCATCCAGAGTGCTCAAGCCTGCTGCTGTCTATGCATGAGGAATATGTCGCTCGATGGGCTCGGTATGGACCCCATCTGGCAGCACATGGCGCTTATAATAGTAAGCGGAGAGTCCGAGTTTTTCCTGCGCATACATCACCATACACTGGTTGCACATGCATAGGCCTAGGTTTTTAGCTCTGTCCACCCCGCCATGTAGGGTGCTGTAGAACCTCATTCTGCCGCTTTGACATTCCCTTAGCCGAGCACTCACTTCCAGCTGCGCTCTCCATGTACTAGCATTTGGAGCAGAGAGCGATGCCATGAGAGCCTTCGAACTCGAGCTTGAACAGTCCTGGAGTCCGTCCAGACCATTTGTCCCAAGCTAGACAGTCCCGCTTATGAGCCTGGTACTCTGCTCGCATCTCAGGGCAAATGACGTCATCGAGGTTGGAGCCTGCTTTACGCGGAGTCAGTGTCCATCTGCAGGTACTCAAAGCTGTCACGAGCTACGTAGCGATCGAGGAGGTCGTAGTAGAACTCCAGCATTTGCAGCTTCGCGAGCTCATAAACGGCTATCCCCACCTGGAAGGGCCTTCGAATTGTGATTCTCGGCTTTCGACTCTGGAGCTCGTATGACTCAGCGAGATCTTCGAACCATGCACTACGCAGGGCCTTGTCTACCACACATTCATCCTTCGTGAAGCTGGTGTTGCTATGGCATTCTAGGGCCTCGATGAGCTTCCCATAGGCACTGTTGCCGAGGGGTTTGAAGAGATCTGCCAAGAGCGCTTTGCTCTTATCTACATCTCCCGAGTGGCGGGCCTCTGTAACATTCTCAACGAAGCACTCGAATGGGTGTTTGACCTCATAGTCTATGGTGCGGTATACAGCAGTGATCTCCAAGCCATGGGTTATATACCACTTGAGGGTCGGGGCATACAGCACCTGCTTCTTGCCAGAGAGAGCACCGACCAGCTTCTGGGTGGTGGGCCGCTTCCTCCCTGTTCGTCCTAGATATGCCAGCATCTCAGACGAGATTGCCTCTACCGGGATCTCGCGGTTATAGAAGAGAGGAGGCATTTCCTCGAACTTTTCCCACAGAGCCTTGGGAACCTCATATCCACCTCAGCAAACCCAAACCAGCTGTCTGCTAGGAGAGCCTCCTTAAAGCTAGCTACCCCACTGGCACTGGACCAATGGCGCACTTTCTCCTTACCACATGGCATCTCTTTGGCCATCGTTGACAGGTACAGAGCATTTGCGTTGTACCCGAGTAGACATTGGCAGACACGCTCACTCTGGCGGATTCGAGTTACACCGGCCTCGTGGTATCTGGTGAACACGATGCTGGGACTACCAACAACAGCATCCTTCAGCATCTCATAGGCTTCCTTGTCAGGTGAATAGAGGCTAACATCTGGCATGTGCTGAGCGGTTCCACGTAGGAGGTACTGCAGTGACACACCTGGGAGAGACACTGCATCTTTGAGGATGTCTATTTCTTGTTCTGTGTAGAACTCCCACATCCGCTCTAGGGCTTCGATGAATGGACTGACGTCCAGGTTGTTGTAGTATCGCAGCCAGTCAGCAAATGTCCGCATTCCATGCTTGCTGAATGTCTGGTTACACTGTTAGATGTCCATGCTGAGTCGTCAGGAAGCCCTGGATAGTTGAGCTTCTCATGTGTGTCAAACCATTCATATGGGAGCCAGCTCTTCTGCTGTGTACACCTGTAAGCTTTGACCCATACCTCGTATGAGACTCCTGGGCCGAGGTAGTTCAGCACATAGAGAAACCGTAGCTCAGGTGTTATGAGGAACATGGTCTGACTAGCCTTCTTGGCAACTTTCACTGTACCTGTACTGTCAGTCAGCTCATCGACAAAGTCCTTGATGAGGTTCAGGTCATACTGCCCAGAGTTTAACCCCACTACTGGAACTTGGTCACACCACTCGTTGATCAGTCACTGCTGTCGCTTTGGGAGCTTGTCCAGGTATGTCGGTATGTACTGTGCCCTAACCTTGTCCGGATTAGAGATGCTCGCCGTTGGATCACCAGCATGAACTCTCTGATCAGTTCTTTGGGGTCAAGATTACAGAGGTGAGTGGGCTCACTCGTGACGCCCTCTAAGGAGCAGCCAACTGACACAGAGATGGGCATGTGAGTACTCTCGATCGTGAAAGTCTCCGTAGGATGAGTCTGGATACCATCTAGGAGTGCTTCGAAGTCGTAAACTATGAAGTGTGAGAATGGGACAGTCTGAACTTGTTTAGGGACACTTGGGAAGCGTTTTATACAGCACTCCCACTGTACCACAAGCATGCATCCAGAGGCTCTCAGGTTCTCCTCTCTCTGAACTGTCTTGCAGTATCTTTGTTCAGCATCCTCACCTCGCTGGTGTTGTGGACACCCATGCCAGTGACAGCCATGGAACTGGTTAACGGTGTTGGTGGTCGTATCATAACCATCTACGGGAGCGCCCTCGATCCAACGCTCGCCACCATGCCCACACTTTACATGGTGTATATGTACGCCTCTGTTTCTCGACTCATACTCGATCCAACGAGTAGCCACTGAACGGGATGGTTGGGGCGGATAGAAGGCTTTCTCATACGCAGACTGTGGCACCTCAACCTTCTCGGCAGGATACACGATTTTTATTTTGCCACCTGTACAGTGATCAGCATGGCGTTGAAGACTGAATGCCTGTGTAAACCTCTGCTGACAGTGACTGCAGACTAGTGTATGTGGCAGCTTGGAGATGTTCTTGATGTAGAAAGCATGGTGGTCCCACACTCCGATGGTCATGGTAGTGAGCCGCTTGCCTGATCATGTGCCAGGTGTCCTCTTCGGTTGGTTCATACACGTGAATCCCGATCTTGGCGAAGAACTCTACCTTGTCTAGCTGATCCAGCAAGGTCTTGTGGACAACAGGTACTGTCTTGCCATAGAACTGTGTGGCAAGCTCTCATGCAGGAGCTGTACTTCTATCAGCTCTCACTCCTCAGTGGACTTCTAGACATCTCCAGAGATACATGTTGTCCCTGTAGGTGTCGATGGCAGTCATACTCTTCTTCTGTCATAGCCAGTCTGGGAGGGGGCCTGTCTCAAGGAGAGGTTGGTGGTCGATGACAGCCCTGACCTCAACATTGATTGATCGAACGAAAGCCCTCTTGGTGTTGGGTCGATCGATATTGTCTGTGTCGAGGCAGGCTTGCTCTCTTGCTGCCACCCAGTCCTGAGCTGCTCCTATCGTGTTCAGCCACAGGCTCCCTGGAGCATTCTTGTGGAAGAGCATTACCCTATCGTCTTCGATTTTACTGATGCGATAGGTATGGGTGTAGCGGAGGTAGAAGGCATTCTGGACAGTCTGCTGGATCCTTTGCATGATCCGGCCTGTGAGGTCTCCTTCTAGACCTCTGAAGAATGTCCAGTGTACTGACCGTCGTCCTCTATCCTCTGTCTCCCTCTCGCCGAGACACTGATCGAGAATGTGTTCGCCTTCTCACCTTATGCTCCGGGCTAATGGTTCAGACCTTGGCCCCCTTATGCTCTGGGCTGGGCTCAGACCTTGGCATTGCTTAACGATTCTGCGTTTCAGAGTTATGTGCTCCAGTGGATGGGCCTCCATCTACCTCGCTACAGTCTTGGCTCGCAACCTAGCAGTCACCTCCTCGTCCAGCTGACGACGCTCACGTATCCACTGTAGTTTCTTGTGGGGATTCCAAGGATCCTCTTTGGTAAGCACTGGAAACCATCCAATATGTATAGCTCGGGAGAGTCGCTTCTGCCACTCCTCGGCACGGACCTGTCCGATCATCTGGAGCAGGTCGGCTTTCTTGGCCTTAGAGTAGACTCTAAGGCCGAATTGCTTTGCAATAGCACGAAGCTGTGCAACAGTACTCATAGTGTATATCCCTGTGGATGCCTGCATAGGGTGCAGGGGCCCCCTGAGTTGGAGAGTTAAGCGCTCCAGTGAATGGGCCTCTATCCGCCTCGCTACAGGCTTGGCTCGCAACCTAGCAGTCACCTCCTCGTCCACCTGACGACGCTCACGTATCCACTGTACTTTCTTGTGAGGATTCCAAGGATCCTCGTTAAGCACTCGAAACCTTCCCGTATTCATTGCCCGGGAGAGTCACTTCTGCCACTCCTTGGCACGGACCTGGTCAATCATCTGGAGCAGGTCAGCTTTCTTGGCTTTAGAGTAGCCTCTAATGCCGAATTGCTTTGCAATAGCGCAAATCTGTGCAACAGTACTCATGGTGTATATCCATGTGGATGCCTGTCTCTAAATGGGCGTTCATACCCTATTATGTGTGGCGATCAGTACCTGTGGATGCCTGTCTGGGCGTTCAGACCTATTATGTGTGGTGCTGGCGATCAGTACCTGTGGGTGGTGTATCCCTGTGGATGCCTGTCTCTAAATGGGTGTTCAGATCCTATTATGTGTGGCGATCAGTACCTGTGGGTGGTGTATATCCCTCTGGATGCTTGTCTCTAAAGGGGCGTTCAGGCCCTATTATATGTGGCGATCAGTACCTGTGGGTGGTGTATATCCCTGTGGATGCCTGTCTCTAAATGGGCGTTCAGACCCTATTATGTGTGGTGCTGGTGATTACTACCTGTAGGTGGTGTATATCCCTGTGGATGCCTGTCTCTAAATGGGCGTTCAGACCCTATTATGTGTGGTGCTGGCGATCAGTACCTGTGGGTGGTGTATATCCCTGTGGATGCCTGTCTCTAAATGGGCGTTCAGACCTGTTCAGATGTGTGTGGGGTTGATCACAAAGCGGTGCCCGATGCGACTCTGGCAGAGACTACGTGTTTGTCTGAGCCTACACAGAATAGAGAGAGAGAGACTGGTCCTGTGGTTGATGGCGATCAGTGGTGTATATCACTGTGGAGACTTGGCTCTAAATGGGCATTCAGCCCCTCGTAGTAGTAGTGTCGGGATGATCCTACCTCCCTGGCAGCCGTTCGTCGATCCGTGGTGGCCCCCATCTCAACAACCTATGCCCCAGGGATTGAGAGGGTGGTGGGGGCTCATTTGTCTAAATGGAAATCCAGTTGAGGGAGGTGGGAGCTCATTTGTCTAAATGGAAATCCAGTTGAGGGAGGTGGTATCATTTTACTACCGACACTACTACTCTGCCACCTTGCTATCTGACCCTCTGGGTTCTTCAGATTCCTGAGCCATCATAGGGAGGCGTGATCTGTATGTAAGGTAAATGGGCGCCCATACAGAAAGTATTTGTAATACTTTGCAAAGTATATGACAGCCAATAATTCCTGTTTAATGGTCATGTTACGTTTTTCTGCATTATGCAGTGTACGCGATACATACCCTAATACCTACTCAGTTCCGTCTTCTGTGACTGGGGATAGAACAGCGCCAAAGGCGTCTATGTCCAGAATGAAATCGAGGTTAGGGTTTGGGTGGGCGAGAATTGGTGTGGTGTTTAATTGAGCTTTCAGCACCTTGAAAGCTTCCTCACACTCACTCGTCCACTCAAAAGGACATGTAATGGTTTTCTGCATTATGCAGTGTACGCGATCCTTACCCTAATACCTGCTCAGTTCCATCTTCTGTGACTTGGGATAGACTTTTTGGAAACAATGACATTTCTTTGGCTTGAGCTTTAGGTTGGCGTTATGAAACCGTTCCAACACCTCGTCCATATTGGCCAAGGTTTGCTCAAATGAAGAGTCAATTATAATTACGTCATCCAGAGAGCATAAGCAGATCTGCCACTGTAATTTGGTCAGAACCTGCTCCATCAAGTGTTCGAATGTGCCTGGGATGTTGCACAAGCCATAGTACATTTTATGGAACTAGAACAGGCCATCTCTGCAGACAAATGCCGTTTTCGCGCAATCAGCTTCGTCCATGGCTTCGTCTCAGGTTTTTTTGGGAGAGCCGATTCGTCTCTCACATGGCGGTATCGCCGAAACACTCTGAGAGGACATTGCCCAGTGTGATGTATGTGTGTGTGGTGTCTGAACCTAGGCCAGCCAAGACTTGGAGCACCTTTCTCGACAGTTTGGCAGACAGATACGTGCCCATCTGCTGGTCTAGCCACCCGTTTGTATTACTTATAATCTCGAACTGGCACTTGTAGTTCTCCAAGTCGCCCTCCCCACTGAATCTAGGTGGAAGGATGACTCTGCCAGTGCCATGGAAAGGTGTGATTAGAGCAAAGATGGGTGATACAAATGGGCGGACAGGGATAAATGCGGTGAAAGATGGTGAAGGTAATGTACCTTCACCATAAGGTGGTGTGCGTGGGCGTCGTGTAGGATAATGGAGCAGTGCCTCAGACCTATCATTTTCATGGGGTAGCATGTTGTACTAAGCCACCTCACCAACTCCACAGGTTGATATGGGGGGCTCTGCATAAATGCTGTCTCAATTCGTCAATGATCTTTATTGGTGGGTCAGTGACTGTTTGTGAAATGTATGTATGTATGTATGTATGTAAATTTCTATAGCGCTGATTCCGGACTAAACCGCTCAAAGGCGCTTTACAAAATTAAAAAATATGCTCTTGTGAAAAGGTGAGTTTTTAACATAGATTTAAATGGCTCAATTTTGTTACAATTTTTAATGTCAGATGGTAGATTGTTCCAAAATTTTGGTCCTGCTCTCGAGAAGGCGCGTTCACTGATGGTTAAATTCGAACGTGGTACGACACATAGTAATTGTGAATTTGATCGAAGGGACCTTGCTGATGTTCTTCGTATGATCAGTGAATTTAGGTAAGGTGGTGCAAGATCATGAAGGCATTTGAACACTAAGAGTCCGACCTTATAGCTGATCCGTTCTCTAACTGGCAGCCAGTGTAGTTCATGGAGAACAGGCGTGATGTGTTCATGCATTCTCGTGCGGGTGATCAACCGAGCTGCTGTGTTCTGGGCTCTCTGCAGACGCTCCAACTGGGCTGATGTTATGCCAGTCAGTAATGCATTGCCATAGTCCAACCGGGATGTTATGGTGGCATGAACAAGTGTTTTAACTGCGTCGGTGTCAAGCAGATTTCGAATTTTGCTGATGTTTCCCATGAAACACATGGTCTATACACCGGAGGTGCTGGTGATGATCATGGGCGATAGGTTGTTCAGGTATGGGTGGTGGTGTATGTAGGCACTCGACTTCTGCTTGCCCGTGTTGGTGCTGGGTCCACGTTTCTATACCCATAATAAGGCGAAGGTGATGTATGTCGCCTTATGGGCGATGATGTAAAGTGTAAAGGAGATGCGACCCAGTGTGCGTCTGACAGTGTGAGAAATGACATATTCGCCTCTGATGCATCTATAAAGGCATCATTACTAATGGGCGAATAATCATGATGTCATGGTAGGTTGGATTCTGCACGCGTGTGCTTTGACCATCAAAGTACTGCCCATAAGTGTCTGGAGAGTGCCCGTTAGGGCAGAGCGGCGGCTGCATCAGTTGAGAGAGATAACGGGTGCTGGGTTCGCTGTTTTGGTCCCCACATCGGATGCCACTTGTAGCTCTGGTGCCTCATCATCCGTCGACCTCCTCAGTATCCGGCGTTTCACTGCTGGCCCAATGATGCTGGTCAGCTAGCCTCGGGTTGCTTGAGGGAGGGATGAGCACGGCACTGGCGACCACAAAATCCGACCCGCAGGGTTGGTGGAACGACATCATTCCCGTGGGGCCGGGTGACCATTGCTGCCTACAGCGAACACCACCATATCATTCTGACTGTTGGTGTAGGCAAAGTGACACTGCATAGATCATTAACTTAGTGTAATATAAATGAGACATAATGGACTGACTGTAAATCTCGGCGAAGATACCTATCCTATCCTTAATTATACAATAGGTACTCCTGCAAGGGAGGCACCCTGATGAGGCTAATTAATTTAATATAAACCAATGCCTCAGGCGGGCCAACAAGTTGGTTTTGTGAGAGGAAAATGCCTCACACGGGCCTCCATCACAGGGCAATGCCTACAACACCAAAGCGGAGGAGGGAGCATGGCCGAAGCTGTTCTCCCCATTGAGACGAGTGCATAATGTATATTATATTATATTATCCGAGTGTTAGATAAATTTAAGGGATGCGTGCTGTATTACGTGGAGGTGGCATGCCAGCTTCAACAGAATCAGACCCTATCACCTCTTATGCTAGATACTGGTTTAATCATCACCACGTTATTTTGCTGGTCCTTCCAGAGTAGCTAAGTCAACATTTAGTTATTTGGTACGGACACATAGGGATTTATTGCCTCAAACAGCCTATCACATACTTAGCTTTGGGAACAGGTTGTCTTCCTGGCAGAATAGCTCAGGTAGCCTTTCTTAGCACGTACCCACTGGACTCCTCCCTCATGCCGATGGTGCGTACAATGCTGCCAGGCGACGGGTCCAGGAAGCCGATGAGCGACTCCCACTCAGCACAACCACATATAGCAAAACATGGAGAGATAACACACAAAAGCATAAGAAAGTGACGTATCTAGGTACGGTGACGGCTGAGGAAGCAGGTAGCAGATATTGGCGACCTTCCTGGAAGGCGCTGAGAGCATATTGGGTGTCTCCCAGTCACCATTGAATTAGTCTGCAAACCACGTTCTCAGTCATTACCAAGCATGATGAGAGCCAACCATATGAGATTCGCTCCCTGGAGTTAACGTTTAGCTGCATTTAGGGTTATGTAAATTTCCCACGAGGTCCACTACTAGGACGTACCTACTATAACTATGTTTGCACAGTGAATCCTACTTATGGCTTAAAGACTAGCTAATATGTACCACAGTGGGTACAGTGGTGGTGCGTGTGAAACATCGCCGTTTTGATTCTCACCATCAGGAAACCTCAGCGATTTCCAGGGTCGGTGCTAACCAGACAATTAGGTAGGCCAGATGGCCAGAGGTCGTAGAAGAGACAGCTGCTCCAAAAAGTAATTTAGGAGGCCTTAGGTTGATGGCCAATTATGTAAATCCGGCGGGTTTGTATAGCGAAACAGCACTGCTGGGAAAGATGCTTTACAATAAAACAGCTCTCCTTCATTTGAGTAGTTGTCCCTACCTACTCTATCCTAACAAAATACATGATCTTAGCACTAGTTAGGATTAGTCACCGTATCTCAGGCCGCGTGGGCGTGGTTGTAGCTCTGGGCATGGGAGACGTCTCTAGTGAAATTATGTTGCAGTATATTAGAAGGTTTAAGTGTATGTATTAATGTAGCTATTTAGTATTAGTTTTAGGCGTGCACACATTTTAGTAAAAGGTATAACTATTTAATCTAACTTGAAAAAGTAACAAAAGTGAAAATAGACAGTGAAAACACTAAAATAGTGCTCACCGTATCAGTGCAATGTACAATGTAATAAGGTCAGACTGATCTACGGTGCCTACTTGTAATCAGCGCTACATATGAAAATGAAATAACTATACTACATCAAAGATAAGCGCCTATTAGTCATCAGCACAAGTCCATTCTTATAACACAAACGTTTATCGGGCGCCTGCTAGTCATCAGAGCACTCAGCAATCTGTTGACGAAGTTGTGGTGGCCGCCTGTTAGTCATCAGTGCAAGTAGATATCTGTGGGCGAAGCACCTGTTAGTCATTAGCGCATGTGTGCGTCTGTGGGCGAAGTAAACAACTGTCATCACGATCAAGGCGATCCATGCTATTGTAGCGTGGATTAACCGGTCAGGTATGGCCCATCCCAGGCAGGCTGGGTACGGAACCGTCGGATCGGATACATTCCAAACGCACCCCCTGGGTAGCACGATATGCGTGTATAAAGCCGTATATGAGAGGTTAGTAAAATGACTAAGTCCATGAGATCACGTAGTGCGATAGCGCATCACATGACCCGCTTCCTGCCTCTGAAACGGGCTCACTGATTGGCTGTGGCACTCCAGCTGTGATGTCACAGGCAGTATAAAAGGGGTTGAAAAATCAGATTCAGCAGCAGTCAGATGGTGGTGACGTGCCTGGTCTGAGAGGACGAATCAATAGTACAGCTAACTACAGAAGATACCAGCAGCTGCTGCGGTGCCATTTAGTTTTCAGTATTCGTCGTCTCTAGGGTACAAGCCACCACATCCGCAACCACCAGTTCTTGTAAGCTCCCAGAAAGATATCACCCGGGGGCAATAAAGAAATTAAAGTCTGGTAACCCAAGTCACTGTTTCCGCAAAGGGACCTTTCATGTGGATGGGCCTTTTGGCCCCTATGTAGCTCATCGTCCAGTATGTGGGGTGAGTGACGTACTCTGTGATAACTCGCCAGATCTGCCGTACCACGCAACCAGTGGTGTAATCAATCCGCACATCATGTGTTAGTATTCTAGACATTTTTTTACCACAGTTATGGGAACATTGCATGATGCATCGTGTGAGCTATTCGATTCATCTCATCTTGTGATCCGTCAGAATGCATCCGCATTATTAACTTCATCTTGAAGATTTTGGGATTCTATATCTTCAGAAGTCAATGACGATGACTGGAAACCTCTTCTTCTTACTTAGTAACGGGTCCCGCTTCACTACCGGTAGCTGGATAGAGTTGCTGCGACAATGGCTATCGGTAACGGAGAAGGAGAATGGCAGTTGGGCTCGCCTCGTCTGACAGATGGTGAAATGACGATATTATATTATTGACTGCTGGGCCTATCTGACTTGCTTTATCTTCAGGTGAGGACTGGATATTTCTTCCAGCTCATGACTAGATTCCTACCTTAAATAACTTGAGAAACAATCGTCTTACATAAACCTAAGATTAACTTTTTATTCACATATAATACAAGTTTTTAAGATAAGAGCAAAATTGCTCACAATACAGACTGGTACAAAAACGTTTGTACAATTCAACAAGAGCTTAAACTATCTTCAAGTCTAACAGAGCTTCGTTATGCCTAGCAATAGCTCACGAACTGAACATCAGCGAGATGTCCAGTGAATCACGATGGTGGATTGATTAATTTACCTAATATAATTCTCGCCTTATATACAATTTATTTCTCTCTCTAACCAAGTTCTATAATGATATAAGCACATTTTGAGTGGCTGAATAATCAGTCCACCAATCAACCCCTGCTTATTTTTTCCTAGAAGTTCTGACCTGATAAATGTTGGTCTTTTCAACCAATCAGCGAGCCCCCCATTCCTTTGCCTGACGTACAAACCTATTCTACATTATTCTTTACTACAGAGTTTGACTGACACTGGTTGGTTATTACGTCATCTTAACCAATCATACTCTGTCCTATTCTTCCATGGAGATAGTGCCTCACATAGACAAAGCGGTGGAGACAAGTTCTGATTTGATGTGATCTGTCAGCTAACTAACAACATTACGGAATGTGTTGTTGTTGCATGCCATTGTATGAGTGACATATAGTTGATATACAGATTTTGATTATGTTATTAATTCCTGAAGGACGCTACAATGTCCATGTCCTATCCATTGCTTACCAATGGAGAAGTCTCGAGAATACTAGGGTGTATAGGCACATAAGCTGTATGATCTCATTGCCAGGTGTTGTTGTTTCGACCCAGTGTGAAAGACTAGATCACCTACGTCATCAACTAAGTCCGTTTGTCACGTTCAGTTTCACTCATCCCAACACTGATTATTATACATTGATTATTTTCTAAATTACCATTCCTAACAACTGCTGAATATCATAAAAGTGTGTGCCGACCGAACAGCAACAACTTTTACCCAAACTATTTTCAAACACACATCAACTCAGAACCATGGAATCTTATCCAAATCAATTCATCCATTTCAAATATTACATTATTAATTTCATCTATTAGCATCACCGTGCTATATCCAGCACTCTAACCATTTACCAGAAATGTACATGGCCGATGTTTACAAACAATATTACCAGCTACTATGCTGATTCCAATTTATCAGAATCATAAATATATATCATTAAAATACAATGTCATCTGGACCTTTAGCTCACCTGGTATTTTCAAAGCATAATTTCTTTTGGGACTTACTTGAAATATAAGACATCATGCGGGGTCATGACTTCCCACAAGACAATCCCATATTTACACATGCCCACCAACCAAAGTTAATTAACCATCTCTTAAGGCCTTAAGAGACCGTCAATTAACTCATTGTGTACTATCAACAACAAAACCATCTCTATACCAGGGCTATCCATATAACACGACACCAAACGAAAACAATAAAAAATAGCATAGTCAAACAATCAAAACAATCAATACGGTGAAATAAAAGAAAACAATAAGATAAACCATCATTGAATCAGAATAAAGACAAATGAAACAGTTAAACAAAAATAGTACAATCAATCAACTAGATAGAGTCTAAACAATCTCATACGTTGTTAAGTCAGTATGGATACCGGAAGTGGTATCCGCATGAATGTCCACATCTTCCCAGCCATCTGCTGTGGGGTCCATAGTTCCATGGTCTACGTTAGGCGGTTGCCCCGTGTTAGACATATTCGTCGGATGATGCAACGCTGCAGGTCGTTGCAACTGACGAAACCAGGAAGATCCAGACGTCGGAATCCTTGCCGCATGTGGCTTTCGTGATAAACACATCCACATATGGTGCAGGATTCCACATTTATAAAGTATAAACACAATTATAATAATATTGACTACAGAAGCCACAGAATACGAGAACAATGAGTGAACACCGATGCTTTCGACCATCGCTGGGTCGATGTCTGATAGTGGTGCTAAGGGCACATACTTGGTTTTCCGCAAATGGTCCCATTTTTCGACCTTCAAGTGGTTCACAATTAAAGACTGATTTAACACACCAGCCACATCCAATCTCGGGACATCCACAGCTAGGCTGATTCGACTATAAGACCTCCTGTAAGTCTGTATAGGCTCGAATCGCCAACCCTTCCCACTGTAATCACACTCACTAGACATCAACGCATACAAACCATTCGACACATCACATCGGTCGGTCAACCGTCCCCCACAGTGCACTTCTATCCATTCATCGAATGTTTGCAATACAACTCCGACCTCCTTATGGGCAAATAATTTACTAGAAGTTTCATTAGACTCTGACAGCTTCACTGTACACGTACTGTCAGTTGCATTGGTCAACAAACTTACAATACACGGCACATGAGTCTTGTCGACACTCAATTGTCCAACCCCTCGACATTCAGATGGGGTAAAATACCAACCAGTCTTGGTATCTAGTCCCATACTGGTTCGGGCAATAATCACTTGCATATATTACCCCATTGTATTTAAAGGTTCGGGCCATGAATGCAAACCATACTCGATATAATTCCCACCGTCAATCAGTGGCAAAGTCGCAATATAGTGTAACCGAGAATCGTCTTTCCATGACGGAGATACGATGACGTTTCGATAGTACCATTGATAAGGACGAATTAATCGGTTCCCTATGTTAACCTGTTTAGCGACCTCCGCTAAGTCGGATGGACTAAAAAGTTCCTCAGTCAATCTTCCCAATTCAAGAGAAGCAGTCTGCCTGTGAAATTGTGCAGCCAGCTTCTGATAACTGTACACAACGTTTTCGGTGGAATCGATAATGTGTCCTAGACATACTAGCACATATAGATCAGCTTGACGTGAAGCGTGTATTTTAAACAGCTTACTCACATTCTTGGTCAAATCGACCAAACCGTCTGTGATTTCATTAATCCTGTTGACGTTGATATTAATCCCCTCGAAAGTGTGTTTCACATGGGATGCCAAATCATTGGAAAAATGGACTAACCTATTCATGTTTTCCATAGCTGTTCTAACAACATTCTTGATCATTTCGATGTCGTGCGATGTCGCCACTCCAAACAATGATGACGCGACATCACTGATAAAGTTGAATAGTCCTCATTTTTGTCAACTATTATCACGATGTAACATTGTTCATTTCATTCTTATAGCAATCTTCTTAATAATGTTTATCCAATGTTGAAGTCCAAAAATATCGTTGCCACTAAGTGAAGTCTTACGCCCAATCTCGGCAACCAGTAGACGAAATTTACTCAATCGGTCAATAAAGTTAGCAGGCAGATATGGATGGTCAATTGATACCACCACAGCCCATTCAGCACGTATCACTGAAATCCGTTGATGATTAGTGATCATCACACCATTTTGCAATTTATGAATACTTGAATTTCTACAGAGTCCTAAAGTTACACTAACAAATACTAGCGCTACACAGAATCGTAAAGCATACATGATTCGTTTTCATAAGTGTGACTTATTACCAGCTGTTACTGAGCAGTGATTAAAATTTCCTCGTACCGCGCCGACTTATAGCGGCTTCAATACGGCTCACAAAGTCAGCATGTCTGACCAGCCAAATGCGCCAATCCTAGCACACTTACCAGCTAATTCGAACTCAGGACCATGACTGCGCTTGCGCAGATTATAGGAGTGCGATGGAAGCATTTCCATTGGTTCATTGGCAGGCTCGGGTACATCCCCCGAGGTGTCCATCAGTACATTGTCACTAGGAGTTTCTGATGTATCCATCGGTGACTCATACTTAGGATCATTGCTCGTACCTGGTTGGTCGACATCCATGTCGACTCCCCTACCCACTTTACGTATCTCTGGTGCTCCTGTCGGTGCCAGTCGCTTCCTACGAGCTACCTTGCAGGGTATCGGATCAGACCTGGGTACAGGAAAAGATATGGACTCGGATACTGGCAGTACTCGCGGATGATGGCTTGCCTTCGTACTTTTTGCAGGGTTACGAATAGGACGTGGTCTTACTTTGTCCCAGCACATTTCTGAATCGACTACGTGTAATTTTGAGATGTTAAGAACGCGCACCTTTCAGACCTTTGATGGCGGACATGAGCCACTTGTCCATTAATCTTAAAGATTTTGTATTCAGGGTCACTGTGAGAGGTCAACTTCATCCTCTCCTCAGCCTTTACAACCACTGAATCACCAACGTAACCTAGATAACATATCCGCTCGGATATTCTTAGAACCCTGGATGTATTCTATCTTACATCCATACTCAGCAATCAGTACCGCCCAGCGTTGCACTTTAGTATTTTTGACCTCACCCAAAAACAGACTCTTCAGAGGTTTGTGGTCGGTATACACTTTGAACTGTTCACCGAATAGATGAGGTCTAAGCTTCTTCAATGCATAAATCACAGCATAAGCCTCCTTTTCTATTACGGGCCAATTTAACTGACTGTCTTTAAGAGTTGAGCTGACATATTGTATCACATGCTCAATACCCTTAATATCCACTTGCTCCAATATCGCACCTATCGCATAACTAGACGCATCAGTGTATAACTTATACGGTTTATTCAAATTTGGATAGGTGAGTACGGTGTCACTACACAGCAAGTTCTTCAATTTCTCAAACACTTGCTGTTCATGTTTCCCCCACTCAAATCTTTTATATTTCTTTGTCAATTCTATCAATGGTTTAGCTATTTCAGCATATTCCTTCACGCAAGATCTATAATAGCCAGTAGCTCCGAGAAAACTACGAACCTCACCTACATCACGTGGTGGTGACATTTCTCGTATGACCTTAACCTTCTGACCTTGAGGAGCTACTCCTTGTGCGGAAATGTGATACCCTAACAAGTCAACAGACTTACTTGCAAAGTCACACTTCTTCTTCTTTAATTGAAAATTATATTCCTGAATCTTATGCATGACCAGGCGTAAGTGATGTGCATGCTCAATCGGATTTCGTGAATATACGACTATATCGTCGACGAAAACATGCACATATTTTCCTACAAATTCGCGGAAAATATCATTCATTACCCTCTGAAATACAGCACCTGAGTTGCAAAAACCAAACGGCATACGAATCCATTCGAAGAGACCTTCTGTACAAACGAACGCTGTTTTCTCAATGTCTTGGCTAGCCATGGGTATCTGCCAATAGGCAGACTTCAAGTCCATCATAGAAAATATCGTTGCGCTCCTCATTGAATCAAAAATATCAGAGTTACGGCATACCGAATTCAATTTCCTAAAATCTACACAAAATCGGGTATCACCATCCTTCTTGGACACTAAGGTGATGGGTGATGCCCAAGGTGACGACCATGGTCTTATGACACCAGCTGCTAGCATTTCTTTAACTTGGTTCTTAACCAAGTAAGCCTTAGCTAGCGGTATTCGATACGCTTTCTGTCGAATAGGAGGATGGTCTCCTGTTGGATTTGTACATTCTACCTTGGGTACACGTCCTAAAGTATTTGGACGAGCCATATCGAAATTATTGGCAAAGTCGCTCAAGTACTTTGTCAATAACTGCATATCCGGTCGTTTCCTTACAACTGGCACATACATAATCACTTTGCCTTCTAAATGGTATCTTAAACGGATATACCTTACCAAACCATACTACTTCTGTGGTCTTATAGCCTATTTTTGCATTTACCATATACAAAGCATCTGCACCAATCAAACACTCATGCCTCATGCTTGCCACAATCATCTGCCGCCTAGCCTTTCTGACCCAGCCATCAGAAAGGGAACTACGCCGGAACGACCATACATGGGAAAGAGACGTATCGCTCACATGCAGGACATTCAGCCAGTGCCTAACGTTACCGCAAATCGTCTGTTAAAATATGCTAAGTCTCGGTAGATGTCATCTCCTGCCGTATCCGCTCCCACATCATTGCCTCAGCCTATGGTACAGCTCACGGCCATCACCACGCCAGCTACTGCAGCCACCACGATGACTACATCAACTACAACATCAACCACGTCAGCAACCACTAGCACCACCGCTGCCTCACGGACGGATATTTTAGAACCAGCAGTAACTGTGAGAGACATTATAGACGCTCATATTTCTGCCACCGTCACTTCAGACATTTCCGACAGTGCCAGTAATAGTGAACGCATCTCAGCAATGATAGTGCATCCACCGCGACCAACCACTGTCAGTCGCGGGACCCAGACTCAGTGGGGGAATTTCGCAGCGGAGGTGTGATCATTTGTGATACAGCAGAAACATGAGTGGTGCGATTCATGGAAGTGTATTAATTATTACTTTATTTTTAAAATACATTTCTTCTTATTATATATGTTACATCACAATTGAATCCCATCCCTAGGATGACTACGGTTTTCCGACACAGCCACGCACTTCAGTGCCCAGCTGTGTCTCACACAAAATGAGCACTGTGGACTCCGGTGTTGTAAGAACGTCATGTGCGACGTAAAGAATACAACATCCTGCAGTGCAATAATGTCATAATCCTGTCATGCAGTCTCAGCTACGCTGGGGCTGCCTGATAAACTAACTGTTAAGTTATTATTATATTCCATTTTTCTTATTATTTTTCTTCCTGTCTTAGATGTCAGGACGACTATGGGGTCAGCGAGAGCTGCCCATTGCGGACCCGCTATAACGGGCCACAAAATATATATTTTATAATAAGAGATACGTGTTGCATACCCCTTTATTTACCCGGGGTGCACAAGTAATTCAGGAGTAATTGACTAAATACCCCATAAGGGTATGTCACATGGATTTTATATGTATACATATATATATTATATATTATTATATTTAAACTTAAAATTGTGGAACGTTGGAGCTTGGGTGTTCTCTGCGGAGACAATGATTATCCGCACCCAAAGAGAACACCCAATGCGTGCTATTGTTTAGGATCATTTACTAAATAAAGATACAGCACGCGCCAAAATATTAAAATAAAAAAAAACAAAAAAAAGAATTCCAGGTCAAAAATTGAAAACTAAAAGTATGCCTCCCCCTCCTCTTTGGCATCTCTTTGTGCTCTGTCTCTTGAATACGCATCTTTTGCATCACTACTCCTCTCCGGCCATGTGCCTACCCGGGAAGTCTATTATTCCCACCTAGCTACGTCCATGCATCGATCCGCCATGCATGATCGTTTGCCATGGATGTCAAACTAGGAGGGGGTGGTGTAGTTCGGATCGACTGGGCGGGTACCGGCCGTACCAGCTAAGCTAGGTACGCACCGCCCGTTTTGGATTCGTTCCCTGAACACACCCCCTGGGTAGAGCCATTAGCGTATATGAGCCTATGAGAGAGATCGCGTTATAAAAATTACTAAGTCCGTTAAAGCCCATAGTGCGCATGCGCACGCTTAGATGCTATTTTTACAGAGCGCGTAGTTTATAACCAAGATGGGATGACGCTTTTAGTGTACCGAGATGGTACCATGTAAACTTTCTTAATTACTTGTTCCCGCCGAATCTGGCATTAATCAAGACCAGAATTCGACGGGCTTTCTAAATCTGTAAACCTTTCTTGATTATCTTCAAAGTATTGCCGTGACGTCATAACCACATGGGCGCAGAACTTCTAGAATGTGCTAGAACATTCGACTGCGCTATTATTAGCTGTGCGCTGATTGGCTATTGCTCGGCCGATGATTGGTTGGAGCTTGCGCCTGTGACGTCACGAGTAGTATAAAAGGAGACTCGATCCATAGATCTACAGCATCCTCGGCCAGGGGCCGAACAGGTTGGACCTGTGACAGCTACTATCAGCACGACAAGGCACAGATCACTTCGCTTTCTGTCGGTTTTTCACCCCGTAGCTAGCAGTTACCCAACCCACCGCACTAAAACAATTTTGTAACTCCCCTTACTTGCGGGAGCAATTTGGAACTTTCTATTATTGTTCACGAGTATTAAGATCTACTTCGGAACACGAACTTGCGGTGAGGCCTTTACGGCCTGAATATGTGATTCTACAGATGTAGAGGCAGCGATGTTCTTTGGTGGATGACTCGACAGGATCTGCCGGCCATGCCAAAAAGTGGTGTTTCAACCATCCCCACACTGATGTCGTGCAGGTTCTTCTAACTTTCGACCGCAGCAAGTAAAACTTTGCTCGGTGAGTCTTCAGAGCTGGCTGACGTACCCAGCACTGTTAAGCTTTGTTTTGTATCTTCATCTGCACTTAACAACCCCCGCTTGTGATCGGGTTGTTGTCAACTTCCATCCGTACCATTGGTGTGCAGGAACTTTCTTCACAGCAGTAATGCTATTGTATCTCTTACTGACTGCTCGTTAGACATTCTATATTGTGATTACAGCCCTGAGTTCGATCCGTTCCCATCATAGGCAGCTTGCGGGACTCCTGTTTGCGGGAACCAACCTGCGGGAACTTTTCAGCTTCCTGAGAATGCATCAACTCACGTCAACCAAAGAATGATGTATCAATTTCAGTAACACGATAGCCAAACTTAAGAATGGCTACCGAGTATTCAAGTAGCTATACTTAACATTTTAATTATTCCATTAAATGTACTCTTCTAATTATATTGTATCCGTATAAACAGTCCCGATGACTAAAAGGTACCGTAACGGTCTTAGGACAGCTAGTTATAATTTATGTGTATGTTTATAGTTATTCTCATTTTCTGTAAGGTGTTTTCACTAACCGCACCATAGTAGGTTCGTTAACCTGTACTAAAAATATATAATTCTGATCATTTGATACTGTATTGATTATTCTGGTTAGTTTATATATATATATGGCCAGTAGCCATCAGTTCATATGTTTTGCTTAGTTGTAGAAAATATATAGGACCGCAGTGCATGTAGGAAACACTATACAGCAACACTTATATATGCAACACTTTCTCCCGCCACCAACAATTTTTCACTGAGGTCGCTGTCCGTGCTATAACTCTATTTAGCCCGGCATGCTACCAGCTAAAATCTTTTCTATTCAGCTTGATAGGATAGGTTTAATATGATTAGAGATGATTTCTTCGTTTGGAAATGTGTGGTATACTCTTCTCTTCCGGTAATTGCGATAATTTATCCCCGCACTCCGGCAAGACTCATAAGTCTAAGATTTTGTCTCTCTTCATGTTCCACTCAGCCTTGTGGCTTCTTAATTGTTTGGATGTCCCTATCTGCACCATGGGCTGATCGGACCCTGTGAAACTGTTTGGGTTTCCGAGCGGTGATGCCCAGGGTGTGGTATCACACACATTCCCTCCGTATCTTCGGATACTTAGTAGTTAGCACTTTTGCCAATGTAGGAAAGCACTGCGAACACATCTCTTAATTATTATTTTATTTGCTAAACAATCATCCCGCACCGCAGTGCAAAACTGGGCAACTTGTACATAAACCTAACGACAGGTTAAACGGTTAGTTCCACAGGACCCAGTGACGGGCGAGATGCGTATCCCCACCGAATTCCATAAAAAATGTCTGGGTATGATATTTAGATCTGCCACGCCCTCACGGGAAGGCCATATATGGTGGGTATTTGTCTCTCTTACCCCCACCATAACGATAGATCAGTTGCCTAAAATGCTTTTGTGAAAAGTAACCAGTGTCTTGTGACATTTTATGTGGTTACGGAGCGAGATGTCCGGATTCTTATCCAGTTCGGAGATCTTACTAAGTAACATGTATTAGCGCTGTCTTCAGTATTGATGTCTTAGGGCATCCGTTCTCAATGACAGCCGTGTCTAACAGCTAAGTAGACACCCGCCATTTGTGTCCTGAAATAGTTCTTGTATCTAAAAGCTAAAAAGCTAGTTAAGCAGAGCATAAGGCCCGCATAAATAAAGCAGCAACTACTAATTCAGCATATTAGAATTACATAAGACAGTGACGTGGGAATCCCTCGGGAATCGTTCGTCCCGTCTTCACATAAAACAGCATGCATCCCTATAGTCCTAATCTCACTAGGTATGGTCTTTTCTTTTCAGCATTTTGGTTAAATATTAGAGTGGGCCCGTTTTTGCCTACCACTCTTCTCCTGCTTTAAGCAGTGGCAACATTTTCCTGTGACGGAGGCCCGCGCGAGGCACTTGCCTCTCGCAAGGATTCAGCGATGATGGTCCATGCGAGGATAATACTCCTCACCCAAACTAGCACTAGTAGTAGTGCCCGCATGAGGCACATGATTTTTCGTCCAAGATAATCTTCTTTCCTTTCAGCTTAGAGGTATAATAACTTATATTAGGTTAATTAGTTAAGTCTCGTGTACGGGAGCCTCCCTTGTGGGGATACCTCTGCGGACCTATGAGTCTGTGTGGTACCTCCGGGAGCCCCATGTTTAAAAGTTCATCTGGCTGTCTCTATGTCTTGTATTTTCGTATGCTCATTAGTTTTATCTAGCATACTCGACAGTCTGTTTAGGTAAAATCATTGTAAAGACTTATTTTAATTAGGTCACCACAAATCAAATCTTGTAAGTCCATAGATCACAAAATTGCTATGGACAGGCATACTGGTGACACAAACTCTTGGGATGAGACCGTTGTATTTAATGTTCGCGACGATGGTCGCACGGTCCCACAGGAATGATTGAGTTCCACCGGACTTAGGAGCCGGTTTTTGTTACCCGTAGGGCAGTCTCGTACAGGATCCGTCACCCCAAGACCAACTGCTAACCAGCGTCATCATTCGTCATGCACTTGTGACATGGCGAGTCGACATCACACACCGGAACGGCCCGATAATACCCCGCGAGCTATGGGAGGGAGAGAGAGAACTTGTTTTACCGTAGTTCCGGGGACATTTTCACGTCTAGGCCCTGCAGTCTGGGGACATGCTTAGATTGTGGGGACAATGCCTTGTGCGTCTATAAGCAGTGCCTTCAGTTCTGACAGATAATGTCATCTATGTGGATGTAAGGCTGTGCAGTGCATCAGAAAATGTGAGTAGTCCTCTTCTGCATTCTGTCAATTGGAAAGCTCCACCCATCAGTACAATCGGTCTAGGATGACACAAAGGATGTTAAAAGAAGCATGATCAAAGCACGTCTTATTAACGGAACATACCTGGTTCAATCTATGCATTTGTGCACTTGTGACATGGCGAGGATGCCTGCTCTAACCAACCTACGTCACAGCTGTCAGTGACGCTGTCGTTGGCTCCCTGGTTCACTGTCTAGACTGTCTGTAAATACGTTACAAATAATTGTAGAAACACCCCAAGGGGTGCGGATATGTGACCAGGAACCTCACTGAGCAGTGACGCTGTCAGTCTGGTCGGTGCTCCTATATACAGGAGGAAATTACGAAATACAATACAACAGTTGGCATATTTGGCTTCTTGTATTTCCTGATTATTTATGCGAAATATAGGGAGAGCAGTTTTTCTCACTTTCGAGGATTTTATCGAGAAAAAGGTGGCTGAAATAGAGGCTCAATATGTCTTGAGTCCACATTGCTATCCTACGAAAAACCCATGTTGGGTCACCATAAATGTTTGCTGGAGGAACATAGCTCACTAAATGCAAAAAAAAATCTTATCTTGTCTAAATCAAATTGAGCTTAATTTTCTACGCACTACAATCCAATTCGACCCATGCATTAGTCCTTTTCTTTTTCTTATTTAGTGTAACGCAATCTTTTTATGCATTGTAGTTTTGCGGAAGTATTGTCTCGATACGTGTATGCCGCCACCTACAACTGTGATAGCATCTGCGCGGAGGGCGGTTCATATTTCTGAAAATACAACTTCTCGGAGATCCGTTATGGAACCAAATTTACCTACGCAGCCGTTTCAGCCAGGAAAGGCGGTTGTTCCTGCAACTCAAGTGGAAATTAGCGTTTCATGCAGGTCTATTTAAACAGATAATTAATTAAATAACGATATTGATGTTTAAATTTAGATGCACTTTAGAAAGCATTGTATGTAACCAGTTTTCGTATTTCTTATTTTTGACAGGATCGGTGATCCAAACTCCGTGGTATACCAAACTCCGTGGCAAGGTGTATGGCCATAAAGGCTGTCGGTAAAAAAGTACAAAAAAGGGGGTGATGTGTATTTTTCGTTTTCAAGCTATAGTGATATATCACACATCCAGTGTTGCCCACAACATCTGATTTTTGGGGGTCCCACGGACCCCACACTCAGATTTGGGGGTCACACTGTAAAATCTGAGAGCCCCTTGGAGACCTCATCTGAAATATGGGGGTCTGATGTTTTTTTCTTAAAATAAACACAACACATTGATCTAATTATAAAGCACTTTATTAAACATGTTGAAAATAGTGCCAGTCATTCCAGTGGGAAATTTTCTAAAATATGTATTCTGTGATCTACAATGGTGGTTAAAATTGATCTATTGAAATGGCCCTTGTATATTTAACTAATAACATTTGAACTCCATGTCAATAAACAATAACTTAATTAGCACTGTACTTGTTTGTTGTCTGATAAACCAACCAACCTACATTGACGACCTTGTATGAATAATATTTCCGAAGACCACTACATTAGTTATTAGCAAAGACCACTGCATTCGTTTTTCTATTAAACCCTAACTTGACTTTGGACGAATTGAAAAATTACGAGTAACTGGTCCGAGTTTGCTCAAGGACGACTTGACCTACTTCGATATAATGCGTGCGTATTTTTTATAATGTAACTGGAATGACTAAATATAGTGGAATACATAGGTTAAGATCAGACAAACCAATAATTTATCAAAAATAATCTGTATAAATCAGATTAAACTGCGTAATTAGTGAAAATATATCAGCCAATAACCGGATATGTCTAGTTCATAGGGAGTAACTATGTAACGCGATTGCTGATTGGTTGAAGCATAGATAACGCATTAGCGTGTATCCAATAAGGACGCTTGTATCGGTGAGCTTTGAGCTATACGCTGTTTGGGAACACCTAACGATCGAGTATTGTTAAACAATATAAACACTAATCCATCAGTCAATCAATCAGCAGCTATTGCTAAATAAAAAACGGCTTATAGCGCGTATTGATACCGTAATTCAAACAGCAATACAAAGACACCGCCGCTAAGCCGTCAAATGGCCATTCAAATGTAAAAGATATCACAATATCTTCCATATATTCCTTCATCCATTTAGATATTTTGATAAGTAAATAGAAAAAATATTTTGCCTGTAAGTCGTTGCTGCTTTAGGCAAGTATGCATGCACAAATTAATTTCAAAATATTCAGCAAATTAGTGATAACAACGTTGTGATCTGTCCAATGTTCTGAGCTGTGAAAGGGTTAAGACGCCGAGACACGCTTGATCAGTTGTATTGGATTTCTCAATCGTGAGTTCCTCTAGAGGGAGATTCCGCTGTTATCCAATCAAATACTGACACGTCACACTGACGTTTAGCACAACAGACAGAAACATGGCGGGTATTTTTGAAATTTGTAGGCCAAACAAGGCGACTAACATCAGGCTTGTAAACTCATTATTTATAAAGAAAAAAATTAGATCAAATGGAATACTAAGGATGATTTGAGGATTGTGTTTACAATTAAATGTGGTGGTTGAATCTGATTTATGGGCATTAACAACTTTGAGTTGTGCAAGAAAACCTACAACAAATCATAGTCTTAAACAACACAGTAAGTTCGTTTTTATTGAACACACAATAGTATACATTAGGTTTATTTTTTAAAGTAAAAACATGCACAAATAAATATACACAGACGATAATATAATCGATAATTAAGCACACGCAAAGTTACCAGTTTCCGTTACACTTTTTAACTGCGTCCTCGGGGACACAGATGGTTAATTTTTATGCGTCCCTCTGCCATTTTTATGCGTATATACGCACAAAAGGACACATAAGGGCAACTCTGCACACATCGTCCAGTAAGGTGTTTTCGAGGGTAATGTGATTTTGAGGGTACGTAATTTTGATGTTCGCATGTGCGCGTCGCTCAGATGTCAACAAATCATGTGTCTTTAAATAGATACAGTATTTTTACAAGTGTAAATTTTTAAAAGATGCGCGTAGAACAAGTGATTATTCTATGCATTTTGATGCCAGTGTGTCGAAAAACATGTATTTTCACTATTACTTTTTTACCCATGATAAAAATACTGATAACTTGTAAGGGAATGACACAAATCAATCCAGTTTTTGCGTCCAACAACGTCTGCCAGTTAGGGTTGCACGATTTTTGCTTTGAAACATCGCGATCGATTCTATATAATAAATCATGATTTTCGATTAAATCATAGGTCAAAATTCCCAAAAGTATAAACCGGGGGTAATGTGACAAGTCACCAAAACTGGGACTTGGAATTTCTAGAAAAAGTTGAAGTAAATGTTACAAAAATAGCACGAAATTTGAACAATTTCATGCGACAAATTCTTACCATCCTACATCTATGCTTAATGTATACCTTGTATCCATCATCGCGGAAGTGAAATTATTAATTAGGACCGCCTAAATATTGCGTATAGTTTAATAAACATCATTTATTTCATCAAAATTTGACATAAAATGTCGTCGAGTAAAAATATAAATCCTGCTTCCGCTTATAGCCTCCCTTTGTAGGACAAATTTAGGTCATTACCCGAGTAGCGCGAAGATGCCTGGGGAGATACTGCGCAATCCATATACATAGGACAGTAGCTTTGAGTTTGAGTAGCTATGATAGTAACGGCGTAAACTCGTCCTATAGTGCAGTTTATAGTTGCTTTCAGAATGTACGATTTCCATTTGTAGTCAGTCTCACTGTAATTTCGTTGGAACCTTTTGTTAATTTTTCGAAACATGCATATTTGCAAAGTATTTATCATGACAATTCTAAAAAACAATGTTTCCATTTTTTCTGACACGGTTCAAGGTCAGTAAAGGTCAGTTGTGACGTCATATATGGTTTCTTGCTACGTGAACTTTAAATACAGATTAAATCATGACATGCTGCATATCAAATTAAAGCTTATTAAAATGCATTGTCAAAAAACCTATTGATTTCTTATTTACCCTTTAACGGAAAACGTTATTCATCGCCGAAGTTACGCCATAACATAAAATTGTGATCGTGTGGCCGCGTTTAGGCAGTCACAGTATCGTATTTCAAGGAAATTTTCTATTAATTTTTAGTGCTGCAACGGGTAACCGAGTACTTGCCAACGGTTACGAATTAGCGAGTACCCGGTTATAAAATCAATAACCGGGTACCCAGTTATACAACGTGTACCCTAATGCAGATGTAAACAAACTATGCAATATCGTCAGCTAGCGTTAAAATGGATTGTCATAGACGTCGATCGACCGTATGGAATCATTTAAAATTAACTGAGGATAATAAAAAAAATACAATGTACTTTATGTCAGACAAAAATCGCGTATGCTGGATCGACGTCAAGTATGAAAAATCATCTAAAATTTCGACATCCAACTACATTAGAATCAGACACGGTAGACAATTATAAGGGTACAACTACCAGTACTGGTACTTCCAAAGTACAATCACAGCTCACATTTGGGAACCTTAATAGGCCTATGCCAAAGAGGAAGTGGCAAGACATTACCAAGAGTATTGTCGAATTTTGTGCTACAGACATAAGGCCACTGAGCATAGTGAATGGCGCAGGGTTTCGTAATTTGGTATCCAAACTAGATCCCTCTTACCAGGTACCAAGCCACACTACGATTAGAAACTACACAAAATATTACTACGAGTCCCTCCATAGCACACTCCAATACGAACTGAATGAACAAACAGCTGTAGCCCTAACAACAGATGCTTGGACAAGTTGTGCCGCAGAAGGGTATATCACAATCACAGTTCATTATATTGATAAGAACTGGTTGTTTCGCCACAACGTTTTGTGTACCAGTGAAATACATGATCGCCACACAGGGGACCATCTTTCCAATGTGCTCCAAGAACATGTACAGAAATATAAAATATCTGAGGGGACTATTTCTGGTGTAACAACTGATAACGCGTCTAACATTGTCCTGTGTATGCAAATATTAAAGTGGCCACACATAAGATGTTTTGGACACACCCTACAGTTAAGTGTAAATGCTGGACGTAATCTAGGCCCAATCTCTAAAGCTGCGAGTGCCGGTAGACGTGTTGCCACACATTTCAGGAAATCTGCCTTGGCAACAAGTGCATTGAAAACTAAACAGAAACAGATGGGGATTGTAGAACATGCACTGTTGCAAGATGTTGCCACCAGGTGGAACTCAACATATTTCATGTTTCAACGTCTCTTAGAGCAGCGATTGGCGATTTTTGCTGTCCTGCATGATGAAAAAGTCACGAAGCAAGGTGATGCCCGAGTACTGGAACTAAGTGATGACATATGGCGAACAATAGAAGAGATAACACCTGTTCTGAAACCACTGCAGCTGGCCACAGCAGTTGTCTGCTCAGAAGATTTCCCAACTCTGAGCATGATATACCCTATAGTCTCAGGTCTGGTTCAAAACCACCTCTCAGATGATACCACCGATATCAAGGTCACCTCAGATTTCAAGAGGACTGTCAGGAATGATCTCACCAAGAGATACAAACCTGACAGTGATCTTCACAAACAACCATACATTATTGCAGCAGCTCTGGACCCACGGTACAAATCACTGAAGTTCTTGCCAGAGGGTGATCACAGGTAACACTGACCAGAAATCTACAGAAATTGCCCATGCCACAGACTTAGTGGGGTCTCAACCTAAGCGTTCTAAACTGGAGCAAGCAAACCAAACAATGGCTTTCCTTATGGGCGATCTGTACGACTGTTCCGAGAATGTTACTCAATTTGACAAAGATGCCAAACTCTTATCATACCGCAATGAACGTACCATCGTGGACATGAGTCCACTCAGCTGGTGGAAACTAAATGCTGGTCGATTCCCATCTTTGAGCACACTTGCCAGGAGATTTCTCGCCATTCCCGGAACATCAGTTTTATCTGAGCGTATATTTTCAGCAGCAGGAAACATTGTGACGAAGAAGAGAGCCTCACTCGATCCTGATACTGTAAACGAACTAATCTTCCTTCGAGAAAACTTCCGTGACAAGCACAGAGTAAGTTCGTTCTTTTCCATCGGAGTTAACAGCATCGACGTCAGCTCCAAGTGTTGAAAGTGAAACCACAGATGTTTCAATAAATGTACTTAAACTTGCTCCATTACCTACTCTTCCAGAGGAACTGCTTGAATAATTTCAAATTTCCTCGGATGAGTCGGTTCTAAAGTTGTTGTTTCTAGTCAGACTGACTGATGGATTAGTTTTACCTGTTGTTTCTGCAGTTGCTTGTGCATTGTTATTATTCCGAGGTGTTCTCACGGTTGTGTTTATTTTATAGCATTTTACCCAAGTACCTGTATCTCAATTTCAAGCCAAACAAAAACATAATTATTGATTTTTATAGATTAAGCAGTTGAATATTTTGAAACTTAATTTATATATCACAATTTGATTATTCAGTACTATTTTAACAAATTTATCACCGACTTATCAGTGACAGATTTTCAAAATAGTCTTCTCTTGGCTTGCAGATGGACATTTCTCAAGACCACTGCCAATGCTGTTACTGGCCAGTTGACCACTAAAGGGTTACCTTGGCATTACAGCCATATCTCAGTTTTCATGTTCAAAGTAACACCACAGACTTACAGTCAGATTAAACCTTTATTGGCTAATTAATAATTATTGCTCAAATTTGTTTTAAAATTTTCAATTTACTCTAAAAAAAAAATAGCCATCTTGAGACTATTTTTGAAAATTTACCACTAGAATAACTGGCTCGCTTATCGAGTCAGTCAAATTGTCTTCTCTTGGTCTGCAAAAGGACATTAGCAGAAAATCTAATTTTCCATATTCTTTCAGGGCGGAAAATGGTTTCCTATAATTTGAATAATTTCATACTTTTCCTGACATTCCATGCTTGTGTACACAAGTATGGAAAGTCAGGAAAAGTATGAAATTATTCAAAAGAAAACTATGAACCCTGGACTGTTTGATTTTGTTGAAAGGGTCAATTGACTGATTTCGGATCTCCTGCTTATGTGTGATGATTGTGTTGTGGCACTGTGTGCCACAATGCACATTGATGAAACTTAATGATCAGCCATCATAATGATATTTATGAGTTGAATGATAATTGATAAGGGATCCATCTCTAGCTATTCACTGCCCATTTGTAGCTAAGCTATGTCCACGTTTTGCGCATGTTGTGATCGATTTATATACATTGAATGATGAACTCCCAGAATCTCAATTTCAAGCTAACTATATAAGTAAGCTGTTAAATATTTTGAAACAAATTTGACTGGGGGCTGATGCTACCTATGGCAGCAACAGCCCCCAGACAAATCAGTTTCAAAATATTCAACCGACGTCAGCCTGTTTATTGAATAGTAAAGAGTCTAAGACATACAATTTTAAGAATTCATATGTATACACTTGAGGGACATTGCAATGTTTATGATGGAGCTAGATACATCACTATGCATTCAATTGCATTGTGACGTCCCCCTACATGGCTACATATGAGACATAATTAGGTATTGACGTCATATACTTGACTGACAGATTTCCCAAGATCGGATCTATCCATTGATAATAAACATGTTATGCTTCACATATATGTGAAATAGTGAATTATTGAGTAATAAATTGCCATATAATTAATTGGTTTGCGTTGCTTAAAAGGTAAAACCACATTGTGATTTTGCCAAAATTTGGTCATATTTCCAAAAATGTTGATCCCATTCCCAGAATTATTAATTTCCTAATAAGAAAAGTGAGTTACTTCATCAGGATGTTGAGTTTGTTCAAGTATAGCTCTCTGAACATCTCGGTTACAACGTACCATGGTTATTGTTAAAGAGGTGACCGAGATGTTCAACAAATTCAACATCCCGCAGAGATAGATACGTTTTTTCGTTATATATTAGCCTCCCTCAACCCAGATGGAGCCTGTTGTGAGATTGTCTGAGCACAGGCTTTTGAATTTTCATCCATCCATCCATCCATCCCACTACCACATACACCCCTGCTATATATATATATATATATATATATATATATATATATATATATATATATATATAGTAGGAGGGATATGTGGTAGTGAGATGATTGGACGAGAATTCAAAGGCCTGTGGTCTGCGTCATTCTGACAGTGACATCACATCATTCACATGTTCACGTTTTTTTAAAGTATTTGGACATTATGTGTTATATCCCATGGGTACATGTACCACAGAATCCAAAATATGTGAGGTCACTGAAGATTTTTAGAAAATTGTAGAAGGTACGACTAGACTTTATGAAATTCGGACGAATTTAACGCTTCACTGGAATGTTTAAAGTCGAGCCGCCAAAATGAACGAGATCATTGATTTCAAACAAGTGGGCGATTTGTATGGATGCTAGTAAGTGGATTTAATCAACAGAGACCAAAAATCATATTATATAAAGGATTATTTACCGAAATGAAGTAATTCCTATTCAATCAAAGTTAACACGCAATAGATATTTTACGTCATAATATTTTGACACTTGAGCGTGTTCAATGTGTTTCTTCCGGTCGTTCCATTCCATTATTTTCATTGGCTGTGACGAGGGAAATTATCCAATCAGAATGAAAAGTACATTTTCTTCAGATACAATTGAACAGAAAATTTGTTTCGTGTTTCCTCTAGCTATTCCGCTCCTTTATTTTTACTGGCTTTTGCTGACAGATTGACAGAAGGTTTTCCGAATCATCCAATCAAATTGCCAGACTCAGTTAATTGAACGTCTACGTGCCACTACATGTTATGTATGGAAGATTCCAGAAACTTGCACTATTACAAAACGATCTTTCGCTTCAGTTTGTCGACTCGTTAATATAATTTTCTTACCGATCAACCTCCATTATTAGGTATATCCATATTGTGGAATAGTTTAGCACACATTACAGTCACAAAAACATCTATTTATTTCGTTCTCGGAAAGGATATTTAGGTAATATCGCCGAGTAAATAAGTCTAGCGAAACAAGAAGCCATTTTTTTCACTCCAGCAGTCTTTTGGACGGGTAACCGAATACTAACCAGTTAGCGCAAATGGGTATTCGGTTACAAAATCTCTGTACCCGTTTCAGCACTATTAATTTTTGGGAAACACATTTTTGCCAAGAATTTATCATGAAAGTTCTGAAAAAAGATCTTAATTTTTCTGAGTTGGCTCAAGATCATTTAGAGGTGAATAAAGGTCAGCTACAATGGCATATAGATTTTCCCATGAGAGCTTTAATTGCAATCAAACCATGTTGCTTATCCAATTAAAGCTTTTTTTAAATTACGTCATGGCACAAAATCCTCACCGTGTTAGCATTCGATATCAAAGTTAAGTGGCATCCACTTTTAATTAAATGTCTCTATCATCATCATCGTCACTTAAGCTACATGCCTCAGGCTCTTCATTTTCACAGTCAGAGCAGTACAACTCCAGTGGGGCAATATGCCTGACAAACAAAAGTGGAAAGTACTTTCACAGTCTCATCATTGAGATCACCTACTTTACTCATATCTTTGAATGCCTCTATTACTTTTTCATCCGCTTTGCAAAACAACTTAAACCATAGTGTCTTGCTCTTACCAGAACACCTTCCCGTTGTGTCGCAGCCGGTGAATGCATGAAATCCCATGAGAGATTCTGCTACATCAGACCCTAGAGCATCAATTAAAGGTTTAATCTGTATTTTGCCGGATACCATAGAAATTGAGACATTTTGAACCATCTTAGAATAATGGCCTATCACTAGAATTAGTACATCTGTATCTGGTGAGAGAATATAGAGTTCTTCAGCTTGTGGTGTTAGTGCACTTGCATATAATGCATGCCATATCATAAGTGTATCTGCCTCTTCATAGTTATTTAATTCCAAAACGCCTTCAACCTTGCTGGAAAAGGTTTTTCCCGCTGTTGATACATACAACATCTTCCCCTGTTCCCTAAAATGAGTCAAATGCTTGTCAGAGAGATAAACTGTAAGGTCTTGTTTGGTTTTTTCTGATGAAAGAATCATTTGCATGCTGGTGTTGGAAATATTTGTACTATCGGTGACTGTATAGGCAATTGCTGACCTTCCTTTCCCTCATTTTTTGCGTGTAGTGGTCTTTAGGGAATCGGGCTTGTAGCAGTCAAAGACCAGGTGTAGTTCAGGGTAAATTTGTGTTAACCTGCTTAAATCATGAATGTACTGATTAGCAAGGTCTAGCATTGTTTTAGCATATGGTGGTTTCATAATTTTTTGCAGAACCACCATTCCGTCTACAATTGCTATTTTCAGACCAGACATAGACATTTCTTTTGATTGTTCTGTTCCAGATATAGAGAACTTTGGATGTATTTGTGGTACCACTTCACAAATTCCTACTTCCTTTGTCGAGTCTTGAGTGTTGTCAGCCTTTTGCTGAAGCACGTGAATGAGTTTTGGTGTGTCATTGCATGGCAAAATCGTGCCATCTGAAGCAAATAAAGCCTGTGGATTAACAGTAAATTCATACTGACCAATGGCCGAAGGCAAATCAATTTCTCTGCTTGTCCTCGCAATAACCATTAACCTACCAAATAGTGACTTTGTCTCTTTTAGTTCCATGGTTTGGGCCTTGGATGTTACCAGCTTCTTACTATTCTGATAAGTGTAGCACGTGAGCTTTTGCCGTTTTATTGGTGCCCACAAACTAACATCGCCATGAAAACAAGCTGATACATAGTCTTCAACCATTTTCTGTCCAAGTTCGTCGAACTGCACTATGTCGTGTACGGCTTCTTGTGGTATTACAGCATGTGTAGCCATATTAAATAGTATGTCATTTTCCTCGACTCTGAATGGATTGCAGTAAGACAATATTGTATTCTTTAACTTGTCTACCATAAGATGGTCACGTGTGATGGTTGACTTTAGTAGGCCATGGTGCTTACGGGTTGCATCAGTACTAAGAAACTGTGACTTATACTGTTGACTGATTCTGGCTAATTCTGGGCCAGCTAGAAAAAATCTTTGTCTTGCATTAGGATTTGTCGATATCCCAATCAGTCCCCTGCTTTCTTTCATGACTTTGTTTTGCATTTCGCAAGCATGGTCTGGACCAATTGACACAAATGGTATTTCACTCATTGTAACAGAGAAATCACCAGAGACAAAGGCAGTCCAAATTTCATGATCCGTCTTTTCAAGTGCTTTCATATCAAAGAGATACCGAGGCCAAAGCCTTTTGTATTTGCTCCTATCCATTGCAAAGAATATCTTAGTCAGTTCTGCTCCTGCTCTAAATGTAGATACCAATCTTTCATTCTCGTTACTTTAATGAATTTCAATAGAGTGTCAATTTGTCCCCTGTAACTTAACATAGCCGTGAACATAATATTGTTTGCTGATCTAACTGCAGTAAACTCTTGAAGTCTTTCTTCAATTCCATTTCCTGCAATGATGTTTTGGATTTCTTCGTGTACCTCTCTTACTTTCATACAATGCGTTTCAGTGTTTTCAACTGCGTCTTCACATGCCAATATTACAGAAGTAAATTTGTCCTTAAGGCCTGGATTCTCATTCAAGAATTCATTAAACATAATTTCAAATAGTGTCAAATATGTGGTGATGTGTGCATTGACAGCTCATTTGTAGTGAGTACAGTTCAAAATTTGTTTCGTGGTAGCAGGTCGATAAATGCCAAATTCACTCCAAGCATCATCAAGTCCAGAGTTTTCTATCGAATCACCAATAGCTCGTATTGCAGCCATGGAGGAATGAAGTTCGCCTAGCCTGAGAACATACTGGTCAGTCAAATGTGGGTGAGAGTCTACCAACTGCAATGCCGTTTCATACAACGCCATGTCCAATGAAATTACAGTTTTGGGATTCTTATCGCCAAATACCATGACATTTATATGCTGTGCTTGCTTCAATACTGTCAGCAACGTAGACCATTCATGTGCTGGTGCGGGTATAAGAGGGAGTGGGCCCACAGCTGTCACCTCATGAGCAGGAGAAATGATAGAGTTATATCCAGCCCAACCAGGAAGTTGATTGACAGTAGCAGATTTGTCTGATGCCGCTCTTGCAATGAGCCATTCTAAATCACCAGTTTTCTTCTAAACATTGGTAACATTGAAGTCCTTCATACTACCTTTTTTACTGCAGCTTTGAATTTGATGTTTTGAGCACTCTAACATGGTTGTATATTGTGACTTAAAGGTGAAACTTTGTGAGTTTTCAATCTGCGGTGGTTCAGAAATATGCTCACCATCTTTCTTAACCGTTTGATAAACTACAGTTATAGTTCCATGCAACGTATCTTTGCCATCGGGAGTGTCTTCACTGAAATCTGTATTGTCCGCAGCAAAGAAGACAAACTTATTTTTCATTAGAAAGGGTGGTATGTATATACCATTAAACTGTTGCATGTTAGTGATGACTGCATTGGCTATAGATGTTTCTAAGAGCAATGTGCGAGTCTAAGATACACAATAGCCATGAGCTGACAGAAGATCAACCAATGCCTTGTTTCTAGTATCATGGTGAACAGTCAATGCCAGACCTAATGCATTTGCATTTTCCCATCCTTTGGGGGTTCTGTAATTAATTTGTCTGTCAGATTTCTGGTTGTACATGATATCTTGACGTATTGTTATGACATTGCTTTCTAAATTCCTCTTCTGTACATGGCTGTCTACCTCCATTATAGGCCCACTGATTATCCACCTTATAAGTGTATAAAGCAATGGAGGCACATCATTTTCATCACTAGTAACCTGGATGTCTTTTATATTGCCGTTCTCGCCTCTCGGATACAAAGGTTTTCATATGCTTCCTTATTGTATTGGCACATGTATATATGTGTTCTATGTTATTTGATCAGTCTCCAAATGTGGTGGTAATTCCTGTAGGATACGCATCTTTAGCCATTTACGGAAGTATGTTGGAACATGAGACTTGACAGTGTCACCTAAAAGACTTATATACGTGTTCTCAATATCTTCAATTGACAAATAAGCTTTATTTGATGTTTGAATGTTGGCACGTTTAGTTTGGGTCCCAATTACAGCTAGATTGACATCACTAAACTGCGTAGATAACTTTACCAATATCTGGGATATACATATCGGCCACTTATCCCAATTGAGTAATCTGTCTCTGAAGATCATAAAAATCCATTGTTTTCATGAATTTCAAACATTGAATCAGTTGGATTTACACAACTCTCATGAAAATATTGTCTGTGCAAAACGTACTTGTAATTATGATTGTAAAGTGAGTTAAATTGTTTAAGAATTCTCGAACACCTCGATCATGGGAAAATGCAGATAATCTGACCTGGTATGTCGCAAAGTAATGATATCCAAATTTGAGGGTTAAATTGGGTGCTGAACCAAGTAAGATGTTCCATTTTTTTTCTTTGGTTGGGGTTAGGGGTGGGGGGAAGTGGGCTGGATGGTGGGACGATTGGGAACTTCAACCCCGTAAGACGTTAACTTAGCCAGGGACTTTATTCCAGTGATAAGTTTTCAAGTTCTCCCTAAGAAGATTTTTGAAAATTTATTAGTGTTAACGTTTCAACAAGAATGCCTCGGAATTAAATGTCTCGTCTCTATCCTGTTTGTCACAGTGGCTTTGACCTTGTGACCTCTGTGTCATCATGCTGCTTCCTAACATTATAGGTAACCATGTATTCAAGTTTAATTCCAATAGGATTAAACAATCCTTAAATATAAATGATTTGCTGAATGGAAAAACTTAAGGTTGAAAAAGCAGAGGTCAAATGGCAATATTAGAATGGCCTTGGTCTTTGACCTGGTGACCTCCATGTCACCATCCTGTACCCTCTTGACATAAGCAACCATGCACCCAAGTTGTGTTCCATTAGGGTTAAGCAATCCCGAAATATAACATGATAGGATTTGCTAAGCCTCAAAACTTAACATTAAAAAATAACAAAGTTTTGTAGACGTCAGAATGAACTTGACCTTCGACATTGTTACTTCAGTGTCAGCATGCTGCTTCCTAACATTATAGGTACATTGTATCAATGTATCCAAGTTTAGTTCCAATAGGATTAACCAATCCTGAAAGATAACCCAAGAAGTTTTGCTAAACGCAAAAACTTAACATTGAAAAAAACAAGTTTTGTATCAGGGTAACAGTGACTTTGACCATGTGACCTCGGTATCATCATGCTGCTTCCTAACAGTATAGGCAACCACATAGCCAAGTTTAGTTGCAATAGGATTAATTGATCCTGAAATATACGCTTAACTTAACATTGTTGACGCCGTCGGAAAAGCGGCACATATGTCTCGCTTTCTGCTTTGCAGGCGAGACAAAAATGATCATTTCTAGGTCTGCAATAACAAAGCTAACTTTTTCCTGAATAAATCTGAGGGTTACCTACCTGTGTGGTGGCGGGTAAGTGTGACAATTTTCTGAGGGTTACCTGTGTGGTGGCGGGTAAGTGTGACAATTAAAGAGTTTAATTTTCATTAATTCTTACATTTTCATGCTTTTATAATTGCTTTATGTCATTACTGAAAGTTCTACTGAACAACTATTACTGATTGACATGGTGAAATTACTGAATATCAGGGTTTTCCATTTGAAATTACTGATTGAGTTTATAGGGTTAGGCCAGGTCTGAATTACAGTTACCCCATGTCCGGTGTTGGTTACGCTGGGACATCGTAGATAATATTCTTTGTTACCATGAGAATATAGTTTATCTCCCCCTGAAATATGACCGCCTACCCTAGTGCTTTTCCGAATTGATATAAAAACTCATCTGCACATGCACAAAACTGGATTCTATTCTGTGAACAATTGGGGAAATAGGACTGACTCATCAATATTTCAATGAAGGAAGATTAATTTCTTTTATTGTAATATCAATTCTCTTAACCCTTACCAATCTGATGTCAATATTCTATCTTTTACCATGTCAATATCAAAGAAACTGGTGTACATTTTCCAACAATTTTGGTGTACGATGTTGTTGTCTACGACAGCACCATCTTCCACCAAATTTGTAGAAAAATGAACACCAGTTCATTTTTTAATTTAATTTGAAAATTTAAAATTTTAACATCAGGGTGATAAGGGAAGTATGGTGCGAATATGGAGCCCTTACCATCCCATTTTTGGTTTTGTCATTAACCCATCTGGAACAGAGGCACTATATTGGGTGTTTCCCCATGGAAACTGTTGACTAGGTATTTTCGCAATAATTTGTTATCACAGACAATTATCAGTTTACTTCAAAGAAGTCAGACGAAGCTTACATTGGTTTGAGTAGTTAGACCAGTTATGGAATGTACAAGTACTGTAAGTCTGTATTTCAATTGTAAAATGGCTAATTAAATTTTGTTGCTTAGATTGAGTGTGAAGAACTGTGTTCAGTTGACTGACCAATTGGAAGAATTACCTCCCTTGAATTTGGTCTGTAGAATCTTTAATTGAATGAGTTAACTTCCCTTAAATGTGGTTTGTATCTAATTGAATGTTCAGTTACTTAAGAATTGCTGAATGTGCTCTGATGACTAATTCTGTGAGTGTATCCGATATTCTATTGACTAAGACTGTAAGAGTTACTTCTGGCTGACTGAAATATTACTTCCCCTGATTGTTCTCTGTAGATTGCTATTTAAGGGGGTTACCTCTGAGTGTGCCCTGTTGAAATTGAAATCATAGCTTACTTCCCTTTGATAGTATGTTGTGTGAAGACTGGCTGAGTCACTCAAAGAATTACTTCCCTTGAGTGTGATCTGTAGACTACAATTGAAATGCTTGCTTCATGTGACTCACGGGTGTGCTCTGTAGACTGAATAATTGAAAGAGTTACTTCCCCTGTGGAGCTTGATCTGTGGACTGACTAATTGAAAGTCCTACTGGTACTTCACTTGAGGGTGATCTGTGGACTGACTAATTGAGAGTGCTACCGGTACTTCACTTGAGGGTGATATGTGGACTGACTAATTTAAAGAGCTACTTCACTTGAGTATTTCCTTTGAATGTGGTCTGTCGTCAGATTACATGTAATTGGAACAATTACTTCCTACTTCCATTCAATTGACTGCAGCCACGTTAACACTTTCAGCGACAAATCCCTGAAAAAGTAAATTTATGTTTTATCGCATGTTATGTTGAATATTTTGAAATTAAAATTACTGGAAGCCCTTGCACCCATAGACAGCAATGGCTTCCAGTCATATTAATTTCAAAATAATAGACAGGTTACCTGTTTGTTTGCCTTGAGATTGTAGTTTATGGGGTGCCCAGCTGCAGCTCTTACAGAATTTTATTTCATTCCTATTATGGCTATGAATGTTTAATTTGTACATTTTGTCATCTGAAGTAACAAATGTAATACACAGGGCCTGAGCGTAAAGAAGTGAACTGAACTGAACTGAACTGCAGGTTTTATTTTACAGGAACTTGAAGGATAAGGATGTGTTCTCTAAATCTGATCCGATGTGTGTGATGTTTATGAAGGAACTTGGCAGAGATGTCTATTATGAGGTGAGGCATAATAATGGACCTTTCCAGTTTTAGCTATGCCCCGCCCACCTCTAACTAAGCTCCACCCACACTTGACAGTGTTAGGATTCATCGATCCCTGAATGCCCTAACTCAATTTCCTGAAAACTATACAGGTAAGCTGTTAAATATTTTGCACTAATTTGACTGGGTGCTGTTGTGCCCAGTCAAATTAGTTTCAAAATTTTCAATAGAATCTTTTAAATAGTAGACATACAATTCGTACAACAACTCATAGTCCGTCTTCATTTATGCATTCGTGACGTACTTATCTATGTCATTCATGATGTCATTGATTATGATGTCATTCTACACGTCACATAGTTAATTATGACATCATATGATGTAGGCTTGCACGATATTGTCCTAGGCGGTATCGCGATATATCGTGGTGAAAAAATTGCGATATTTCGATATATCATACAGCCTATTTTAAACGTATATGAATTCACAGGGTGAATTGGTCTTGGGTTGAGTTGGACTGCATGGTGTGGGTTATGTAGCTGTATCGGTTTTGCTCCAAGTTTTCATATCAGATTTAGCCGGATGACTTCTAATTGGTAAATTTCAAAAAAACTTGAAATCCAGTCGCCAAGATGCTTAAACTAAGACCGATCGTTAATAACACGAAAATAGGCAACAATTAATAACTTCTTGCCGCCTTACCCATTGGCTTAATGTAATCCATCATTGCGGGAGTGAAATTATTATATTGGACAACCTAAATATTGTGTAGTCTGTTAAAATCATCGTTTATTACATGAAAATGAATCCTAAAATTTGGCATTTCATCTCGTCTTTGTAAAAATATACAAATCACGTGATATTAGGAATGTACTTTAGATCCATAGACATCTAATGTTTAGATCTGCTCCGAATTTACCGAGTACCCGGTTAATAATAATAGTTAGGCTTCAGAAATGTCTAGGATAGTTCGCCATGCTTGCTAAAGCGTGTATACCATCTCATTTAGCTATCACATTTGTGAACGCACACCTCTCGCCTCCAAAAACAGGAGAGCAAGCAATATCACGTGATTTAGTTATTCCCGCGACGTCATTTAATGTCAAATTTTGGACTAATTTTGATTTTATAAACCATGCTTATTACAAAACAGGCAATATTTATAGCTTCCCATGTAATAATTTCACTCCCGCGATCATGGTTTTGAGGTATACAGTAAGGCAGCAAGAGATTATACCGGTAAATTGCGTTGAATTTTCGTATTAATGTCGTCGTTTAAAGTAATTTTAGAGAATGAACTTCAACTTTTGTTACCTATTCCTAGTATAATCCCACCCCTTTCTCAGAGATGTTGGTTTGGAAATAAATTGAACAGCTTGCCGTAATAGACACCTATGCTACAAATAAACAGAATACATGACAGTAAAATTTTGGCGATATTTCGATTTTTTTTTTTAATCACATCGTAAAAAATCGTGGCTGGAAAAAAAATCGTGATTTTCGATAATATCGGATAATCGTGCAAGCCTAATATGATGCATGGATAGAGTGGAAAGTTCTATTCATCCATTTCATTACAGTATATATATGTATGCTTTAGAGAATATAATTTACACATGTCTGCTTTCTGTTCCAATTCTTAAATAACGTTGCATGGATTATGATTGTGTAACTCGCGTATAAACAGAAGACTCATTAAGTCAGCACATGACGACGATACTGGAAGTAACAGACTAACAGTTAAACCTGGCCTCGCACAAGAAGTAAAGCCCACAACAAAGTTTGGGAATATCTTGAATATTTAAGTTGTCTGAACATCAGTTGTTTCCCAGCGCTTCACTTCATAAAACCATTGTATAGCTTGACATAGTGATGAAAATCCAGGGTTCATTCTAGGAACTGGAAAAATGAGGCCATGGGATCATACACATCTATAATGTTATGGATTCGGTGGCTAAAATGAATCCCATATTTAGAGATTGTATGAGAAATAGCTGCTGTTGGTGGAATTCTTTGATTTTATCATCTACAGTAAAACTCAAAAATAACTTTCCAAAACAAAATTAAATATGCTGTTGAATATTGTGAACATAATTGGCTTGGAAGTTGCTGCCTAAGGCAGTAATGTGGTCCACTCCAATTATGTTCAAAATATTCAACAGAACATTTCTTACATCGTGTTCAAAATTGTAATAACTAACTTGTTTTGAAAACAGATAAGTTATTTATGAGCTGTACTGTAGTTTTGAATGTGCCGTAATTCTTTGAAAGTAGTTAGAAAATAATATCAACCAGTGACTTGTTTTAACCCTTTAATATTCATACTGACCAAACCCAGTAGTCTTGAGGAATGTACATCTGGAAAATTTTCCACTGGAATGTCTGGCTCGATAATCGAAAAATACTCATCTCTTTACCTGCAGATAGACATTCAAGTAAGAAATATTTTGATTTTCTTGACCAGATTTGACCAGTAAATGGTTAATCATGAAGAATGGTCAAGAAAAGATCTAACAACAGAGTGAATGTTCATTTGAACTTTGAAGGCCAAGTGAATTAGAGACAACTCTTTAAAACTTTAATACTGGAATTACTTACTCGTTACCGAGCCAGTCATTCCAGTGATAATTTTCATAAATAGTCTCCTTGCGGCCTGCAAATGGACATTCGTCAGGACTAGATCGATCATTGGATGGCTACGCTTACACAGAACATATTTAGTTAATTCCTAAAAGATTTAACTATTTACAATGTTACTTTTTGTTTTAGCAATTCACCTTTCCAGAGTATCCATCCATCATCTTACCTCGTATGACGTCATAATCAGCTCAGCACATGTATCATGATGTCATAATCATTACATCACAAAGGGTTCCATATAGACCATCATCAAATCTCAAATACTTTGACACTTATGAATTGTATGTCTTTGTAATTCTTTGCTATTTAATAAACATGCTGTTGAATATTTTAGAACTAATTTGACATAGGCAGCACCAGCACCCAGTCAAATTAGTTACAAAATATTCAACTGCTGTAGTTTTTTGGAAATTGATAGTCATAATGTTCAGAGATCGATCGATCCCAACACGAGCGATGTGTAGGTGGAGCTTAGCTAGAGATGGGTGGGGCATAGCTAAAAATGGAAAGGTCCATGGAGAGGGTGATGCTTTACATCATTTATCATAGTAATGTAGATTCATTTGTAAGCCTCTAAAGCTGTTCCAAATGGTTTTCTAACCTGAGACACTGTGGTCTTTTAGTTGCCACTCACAAATAGTATACATCAGTCTGTATTTTAGACAGTGTTGACAAAACTGCCCATTTGGCAACTATAGCGTGTTCCCACTTGTCTTTATGCTGTGTATATTGCTACTGTTCAGAAATAATGCATACTAACAAATAATTTTAATAATCATTCTTTTTTACAGAGTGGTAGAACAGAGGTAATCAAAGACTGTTTGAGTCCAGAATTTGTGAAAAAGTTTAATGTTAAGTACTTCTTCGAAGAAAGTCAACGAATCAAGTTTGAAGTGTAAGAACTTAGTGCTATAGTTATCATACTCTTCTGTATGTTCAAGTAGCACGCTGAACTCAATCATTTTTGTATTTCATAGATGATATTTTATCCCATGTATGCAGACTAATATTAATGTAATGTGCTTTCATTTGTTTACTCCACTCTATATCTAGCTTGTTAGCCCTTTAACGAACAAGCCAGCTATAACTGGCATGTAATCTTCATTTGTATGCCAAGAGAAGACTATTTTTAGCTCGACTTTGCGAAGTGAAATCCTACATGCCGTCCCGTGGGGGTTTCTAATTTGCCTTTCTGTTTATATCTCATGTTTGGTTAACCATACTGGATCCAAACATGGACATGTGCTTCTTTATTTAATGGCACAGCATCAGCCATGCACTATATAAGATGTGTAATATGTCGCAGCTGTCTGTAAAAGTCGCCCAGCAAAGATGGTCCATGTTTGGCCATGTGCTAAGGATGCCAGAAGAGACACCAGCGCAGAGAGCCTTGGAATTCACCCTACTCGGAGCCAGCAAATACAAAGCCAGGAGATGGCGGCATTGCATAAATCTGCTAAGCGTGCTACGAGGTTACCTCAAGAAAGCAGGACTCGGTACACTCAAGTCAAGAATGGACCTGAGGAAACTAAGGATTTCGCCTGAGGACAAGACACAGTGGGAAAAAGCGAAGAAGGACTGATTGCAGCTGTAGGATGTTTCTACTACTACAGCCGCAGAATACAGTAATCATACATACAGCATCAGCCAATGTCCGTAGGATCCAAATGTCACGGTCACTGCATGACCCTGCTAAAAATCCTTGTTTATTCAACATTAACATTTGACGTTTTAACTAAAGTGAGCAGTTTATGTTAATCATGGTGGACCCAAACTTGGACACATGCCCCTTTATAATGACAGCATCACACAATGACCTTGCATCAAAAGGTCAAAGGGCAATGTCAGTGTAATCTTGGTAAAGTCTTTGGGTTTTTTCAACATTAACATTTTGCGTTTGGCTCAACATAGCAGTTTATATCTCAACTTTAGTTAATTATACTTGACCCAAACTTGAGTACATGCTTCCATATATTGACATATATCAGCTAACATTTTAGTTAGCTCAACTTACCAGTTTATATCTCATGTTTGGTTAAGCATACAGGGACACATCCTTCCTTATAATGGCATGACATACAGTAATCACCTTGGCATAAAATGGTCACGGTCAGTGTGATAAGGATAAACCTCAGGTTTTTTTTCAACAGTATCATTTTGCTTTTACCTAGTTCATATCTCATGTTGTGTTAATCATGCCGTACCCTAGCTTGGACACTTGCAAATGAGAGGGAATGAGACAATTACTCTGAGATCAAAAGGTCAAAGGTCGTGGTCATTGATAAGTGTATTGACGTGTCTTCTATATATGTATTTCATGTTTGAAGTTAAGCTTCATAAATCATTGCAAAGTCGTAAAGTCGAGCTTAATGGTTGCGTGGCAACCGCATTTCTAGTTACATTCACCAGTAAGAATGTGTCACGGACAAACCTACCCACTAGGCAATGAGGGTTCCGGTTTATCCATCAATCATATGCCATGTAGAATGACGTCGTAATCAATTACATCATGAATGACTTGCTAAGTTCATCACGAATGGTTAATTGATGATGGACTAAAAGTTGGTGTATGAATTTTATGTCTACTATTTACTATATATGCTGTGGAATATTTTGAAACTAATTTGACTGAGTGCTGTTGCTGCCATATAGTCAAATTATTTTCGAAATATTCAACAACTTACTTATATAGTTTTCTAGAAATTGATAGTCATGGAGTTCAGGGATCGATCGATCTCAACACAGGCGAAGTGTGGTTGGAGCTTAACTAAAGATTGGTGGGCCATCACTAAAACTGGATTCCTCCATTAGGCAAATGCTAGTAATATTGAAATCTGGCTAATAGAAAGCAAGAGGTTAAATCTTTAGATAATTATGTTATTAGCTCACCTGGCCAGAATGGCCAAGTGAGCTTATGCCATGGCGACCGTCCGTCCATCAACTTTTGCTTTAAAATGTATCTCCTCCTATACCGCAGATTTTAATCAAATTTGGCTAGAAGGATCCTATGAAGGTAGGCTCTAGAACTTCTATTCAGATTTTTTGGGTGAAAATCTTAGATTTTATAAAGATTTACTGGAAAGTGTCAAAACGCATCTCCTCCTTAGCTTTTTGACAGAATTCAGGCAAATTTGTCTTGAACATTCCTATAGTGGTAGGTTCTAGAGCTTGTATTCAGATTTTTGATTGGTACATTTTTTGGGTGAAAATCTTAGATTTTGTATAAAAATGTACCGGAAAGTGTCGGAGCGTATCGCCTCATTAACTTCTTGAGAGATTTCAGCCAAATTTGTCTTGAAGGATCCTATGGAGGTAGGCTCTGGAACCTCTATTCAAATTTTTGATTGGTCAATTTCTTTGGTTATAATATTTGATTTTGTAAAAAATTTACTGGAAAGTGTCAAAACGTATCTCCTCCTTAGCTTCTTGATAGATTTTAACTAAATTTGTGTGGAAGAATTCTACAGTGGTATGCTCTAGAATTTCTATTCAAAATTTTGACTGGTGAGTTTTTTGGGGTGAAAATCTGAGATTTTGTATAAAAAAATGTACCGGAAAGTGTCACACGTCTCCTTAGCTTCTTGACAGATTTCAACTAAATTTGCCTTGAAGGATCCTATAGTTGTGGGCTTTAGAACTCCTGTTTAGAATTTTGATTGGTCAATTTTTGGGGTGAAAATCTTAGTTTTGTAAAATAAAACCTTGCCAGAAATTGTCAAAATGCATCTCCTCCTTAGCTTCTTGACAGATTTCGACTTTTATGCACACCTCCGTTTCAGGAGGATATAGTAATCGCTTTGTCCGTGTATGCATCATCTGTTCGGGTTTTTTGTCTGAACTGTATTTTCAGTAGCCAAATTTAGTATATGAATGCATTGTACCCTAATGCTGTCCGTGGTCAAAAGTATGTCACCATGACCTACTTTTCATGGTTCCTGTAAGCATCATAAAAAATTGTATTCGTCTGTCCCCGTTTTTTTTGGTCGTACTATACACCTGTGCAAAAGTTAAGCACCAGCAAAAACAATAGAACGTAGAAACATGATGGTACAACTAGGCTGCCATACTTTTTGTCCCCGCGTTAGCTGACATAATTCCAAGTACGAAATGCACATGCATGCATGACTTCACGCCGCTTGATGTCCGTGCGTGGCGGGAAACAGCACACGTGTTCAGTTATGTAAAAGTCGAGTTTGAGGTGTAGAACATTACATACAGATTTAGGCGACAAGATTAGGAATTTTGTGTTCATGACCGTGGTTTATTTGTACAGAGAGAATTAGCTCTTGATTGTGAACCGCTATGGCAAGACGAAGGTTAAGTGATCGTGTGAAATGGCAAATCATAGGCATGCATACCACTGGTATGTCATGCAGAGAGATTGGCAGACAGCTGAACATTAACCATACTGTAATCAGTCGTTTGATTGCAAAACATGGGCAAACTAACGAGGTGAAGGACAGGCCTAGATCTGGAAGACCGAAGAAGACTACTGCCCGTGATGATCGAGCCCTAGTACGCCTTGTTAGGAGATCTCCATTCACCAACAGCAGAGTGCTCAGCCAGCAATGGGAAACGCGCAATAGAGTGTCAATGTCTACCGTCAAAAGGAGACTGTATGCTGCTGGCATGAAAGCTAGGAGACCTGTCAGACGTCCTCCTCACTGCACACCACAAAGAGGAGCGTCTGAGGTGGTGCAACGAAAGAAGACACTGGAACATGAGATCCTGGAGACGGGTACACTGGTCCGATGAAAGTCGGTTCCTGCTTCATGCCACAGATGGTCGAACTCGTGTATGGAGGTCCAGACGCACGGCGTACGACCAACGTAACATCATGGAAGAAGTTCCATTTGGTGGAGGTTCCGTTATGATATGGGGGTGCATCTCATTTGATTGTAAGCTGGATCTGTTGACTGTACCTGGAACACTAAATGGACAAAGATATCAAGATTCCATACTGGATAGAGTTGTGGTCCCTCATTTTGTAAATCATGCACCTGGAACCCACCCTATATTCATGGATGACAACGCCCGACCACATCGTGCTAGAGCTGTGCATGAATACCTCCGCCAGAATGCCATCGAAACCCTACCATGGCCAGCAAGGAGCCCTGACATGAACCCTATTGAGCATATCTGGGACATTCTGGGAAACATGGTGAGAAGGAGGGATCCTCCTGTGCAGAACCTACAGGAATTAACAGACGCACTCCATCTTGAATGGCAACGAATACCACAATGGCGTATCAGTCGGTTGGTGACCAGCATGAGACGTCGTGTCCAGGCCGTCATCCAGGCACAAGGTGGATATACCCGGTATTAATAATGACAGTCTCAAACTCGTGCACAGATGTTAAACTTCGTTTTCAGACACCATTAATGACAATCTAGCCACGTGTGTCAACTGTAGGGCAATAGTTGTCATTTGTGTCAACGTAACCATATTCAGGCCTCGTTTTCAAGTTCAAACAAAAACATACAGTGTTTCCCCACCATCATAATCAGCATTCCTCCAGTTGCATTATTACCTCTTGCACTAAGATGGATGGGTACATAAATGTTTATGCTATTGCTTTCTTCATAGCACATGAATATACCCTCGCATGTGCGTAAAAATAGGGTGGTGCTTAACTTTTGCACAGGTGTATATATTTTCAAAGGTTTTTCAAATTTAGTCAGCATAGGGATTCATCATAGCCTAAAGGCATGAAAGGTGTGTAATGCATCAAAAGTGTGACCTACTTTTTATAGTTCACTGAACATCATAGGTTACTATGGTCTGAGCTGTAGTTTCAAGGTTTTTTTATACAGTTACAACCAAACTTGGTTTATGGATGCATTGTGGGCTAAGTTTCTGTAGCCTATGAAAAGTAGGTCACCCTGACCTACTTTTCATGGTTTACTGCAAATATAAAATTGTGTTTGTCTGTCCCAAATTTTTTGTATGAACTATATTCTGAAGAATTTTTCACAAATACATGTATCCAACTATGGCTATATGGATGTGTATCTTAGGCTAAAGGTTAGTTATATATCGGAAGTAGGTCACTGACCTATCTTTCATGGTTCACTGAGCATCATAGAAAATTGTTGTCCATTTTATAACTTCAAGTGGTTTTGGTTTACACTAATCAAATGTGGTGTATGTATGCATTGTAGGCTAACGATCCATCATGTATCAAAGGTAGGTCATACTAAAGGTAGGTCAGTATGACCTACCTTTCGCAATTCACTAATCATCATAGAAAATCCCTGTCCTGGCTTTAGTTTTAAGCGTTTTTTAACCAATCTTGGTGTATGGATGCATGTTACTTGTAGTACCAAATTAGGCCTACTTCATGATTCACCCAACTTCAATATTAATTGCATGCTTTCAGCCAAAGACAAGGTTCAGTGGAAGGCGGGGTATCCTTCGTGATGCACGGATACTACATGGACCACAGTTGCATTTTTTATTCCATGCAAATTGTTGACTTGTTTTGCTACTTTATCAGCGTCACTAAAACTCGTAGTTTACAATTACCACAAGAACTTTGTCATAAAGGAGCGTAATTATGTTTCAGTAAAATTCACGGTCAACTCAGAATTGTATGTTTTTCGTCATCGGTTTGTAGTTTACTTGCCTAGAAAACCTTGGTCGAAACGAGACACGCAATCTATCTCCCTAGAAGACACTTCTGAGGTTTTTTTGCATAAAAAGTTCAATGTCACAAGTTTTGTCTCTAAACCTGTATCAAAGATCAACTTTTTTACAGTCTTAAAAGAAGGTTATCTCATAATTTATGTGGCTACGTCATGTACGTCATAAATGGGATATCCTGATTTGGCCAATTAAATTATCGGAAATATCTAATACATCATTTCAACTGATTCGTTCTTGGCGAACTGTTCCATCTACATTGAATGTTAGACAGCAAGTTTTAATTTGCCTATCATTTTAAAGTGAGTTCTCATTTTTTACTAGTCTATAAGATAGAAACCGGTTCCAGTCTAATTAGTTTCAAAATATTTAATAGAAATAGCAGTAGCCTTGAGGAATGTTAATTTGCATGTTAACCAAATAAATTTTAAATTTTAACCCTGCACCGACTGGCTCAATACATCATTCTAGTGGTAACATTTCAAAAATAGTATTCTCTTGGCCGGTAAATTGACATTGACTAAGCAAATATATGCAAATTTTCTTAAAAATTCATGTCTATTAACCCTTACCACGCTGATGTCAATATTCTATCTTTTACTTAGATATCAATAACAAAGAAACTGGTGTACATTTTCGAACAATTTTGGTGGATGATGTTGCTGTCTACAACAGCAACATCTTCCACCAAATTTGTTGGAAAATGGACACCAGTTCATTTTTTAATTTAATTTGAAAGTTTTTACATCAGTGTTATGTAGGGTTCGTACGCATGAATGGAAATCTGGAAAAAGTATGGAAATTTAGAAAAGCCTTTTCCAGGGCTGGAAAAAGTGTGGAAATTCCAATTTTGGTCCAACTGGTATGGAAAATGTATAGAAAATTAAAATATCGGCAATCCTAATTTTTCCGACCGCCTTTTTTTTACGAACAAAATCTTGTGTTTCCGCCCGGTCTCGCGAGAATCTAATTCGATTGGGTCCCGGTCGCATCTTACAATAGAAAACCGCCTATTACCAGGAACGTCTCACAGTTGTTGAGCAATACATGTCTGAACATGTTCAATTACAACGCAATAAAATGAGTGAATCAGCAGTCTTCTGTCAAATAGTACAGAGTATGAGAAGCCGAAACAACGAAATAATTTGCGAGATTGCCATTTTTTGTGACACAGTAAACATGGGAAAGTGCAAGTATTCTCGTGTTTGGGAAACTAACGATAAATATAATGATTGGATTTTACCAGACAACACATCAAAATCGCATGCCAAATGTAGTGTTTGCAATAAGTCTTTTGACATCAGAAATATGGGCGAAGCGGCTCTTGTTAGCTACATGTCGGGGAAAAAACCATGAAACACTGACAAAAGTTCGTCTAAAGCCAGCGCCGAAAGTTACGGATTTCTTTAGTTCAAGGTAAGAATATTTTACATTTTCACATTGATAGTACCAGAATCATTTAAAAGCGTAGCAATTTTATATCGCCCAACGTTAGATGATCCCAACTTTGCTCGAAGTCACAGTAAAATATTATTACTGCCTGACAGCTCTCGTATCGCAAGGCCTCTTATGTTGGCGCGTTATCGAGTGAAAATGATGAAAATTCCTCCTGTTGCTATGGCGATCATTTAGAAGAGTAGCAATTTTATATCGCCCAATGTTATATGATCCCAACTTTGCGCTGAGTCACGGTAAAATATTATTGACTGCTCGACAGCTCTCTCGTGTCGCTAGGTCTCTTGGCGCATTATCGAGTGAAAATAATGAGGATTCCTCCTGTTGCTATGGCGATATGATCAGCTATCGTAAATTGTATGTGTATATGTGCAGGGTTTAACGTGTCATCTAAAGGTAGAGGTGGTGGGGTGGAAGTGGCCCTCAACAAATAAATGTGGGTGTCTCAAGCTCAACTTTACAGGATAGCTGTTGAATATTTTGAAAATAATTTGACTGGAAACTATTGCTGCAACAGTTTCCAGTCAAATTATTTTCAAAATATACAACAAAAAATGTGCTACTGTAATGAAATTCATATCTGGTTTGCATCCTGAAAAACACTGAGACACTCCTAGACAATATGTGGTTCCCAGAGCCACTCCTAGACAAGATGCGGTTCCCAATCTAGATTTTGGGGCTATAAACCCTCAAAAAGTCCCTTTATAATGAGAAATCCTGTGTATGTGTGACACACTTTGTGTGTATGTTAATATTTCTGGCTATATTAGATTAAGATAACTCCTATGATCTTTTAATAGTGTGTTTTGATAGGATAGCCATTGAATATTTTGAAAATAATTTGACTGGAAACTTTTGCTTCTTAACGCAGCAACAGTTTTCAGTCAAATTATTTTCAAAATATTCAACAAAAAATATGCTGCTGTAATGAAATTCATATCTGTGTGTGCGCGCTGTGTTTTAATATTCTTGTGACAATTATTTCTATATGCAGTTTGTTATTGTCCTCAGGTCTTCCACTACTGCGGTTGCTTCAGTTCCACAGACAAAAGTCCAAGCCAGTCCAGCAAATCCGCTCGCATCATTCACACATGGGAAGGCAGTACTCACATCAGAGATATACTGGACACTACATGTCATCGAAAACCATATGTCTTTCAAAAGTTGTGAAAAAGTTGGTGATCTTTTCCGTTTAATGTTCAGTGATAGCGATACAGCATCCAAATTCTCTTGTGGGGGGAGAAAATGTGCATACATGTCTACATTTGGTATAGCTCCTTACTTCCAGTCTTTGTTATTGTCAAAGGTTAAATCACAAACTGAATATGTGTTGTTTTGAATTCGCATCTTCAGTCAAAGCAATTAGATATTCATGTTCGCTTCTGGGATGCTGGTCAGGTAGCAACCAGGTTTTATACATCAGAATTACTTGGACATGCCAAAGCTATTGATCTACATGAAAAGCTTTGTGGTTGTTGTGATAATATCAGACTTCGTGGCATTCTCCAGCTATCGATGGATGGACCAAACATGAATTGGAAGACCTATGAATTACAAGGACATAGAAGAAGAGACTCATAAGCATATGCTAAACATTGGAAGCTGTGGTCTACACCAGGTCCATAATGCATTTCGAGCCGGGAGTGCTGCAGCATACTGGGATATCGAGCAGGTTCTTAGCCCCTTGTATTGGCTTTTCAAAGATAGTCCAGTAAGATGGGAAAATTTTGCATCAATGACTGGTTGATCTAGCTTTCCGAAACACTTTTGTAAGCATAGGTGGCTAGAGAATGTTGATGTCGTAGAGCATGTTTTAGAACTTTGGCCACATAGTCAGAAATATTTGGCAAGTGTACAAGCCGGTGAAGTAACCACACCTTCTAATAAGTCCTTTAAAGTAGTACACGGTGCATCTATAGATAAACTCATTCTTGTTGAGCTCAACATCTTGTCAATTGCTAAGATAATTTCACCATTCTTGACCAAGTTTCAAACTGACATGCCCATGTTGATTTTCTATGTGATCATCTTCACAAAACACTGCTATTACTCATGGATAGGTTCTTGACTGAACAAACATGTGCAAATGCTAAGTCAATGACCAAGCTTCTGAAGACAGATGTCAATGATAAGTCATTACATAAAGACATCTCCAAGATTGGTTTAGGGTTTGCCTCTGATCGTTTGTTAAGGAATCTGAAATCAGATAACATGATTTCAGATAAAGACACATTTTCTATCAGATCTGATACAAAGAAGTTTTTAATTACTATTGTGAGCAGATTGCTAGAAAAATCACCCATAAGATATGGTCTAATAAGAAATTTGGCATGGTTAAATCCTTTTAAGATATGTATACAAAATGGTGACTGTATCAGTCACCTGAAAAAATCACTCCAGATTTTAACTGATGCCAATCAGGTAAAAGCCAGCAAATGTGACAACATCATTTCACAGTACAAGGAATTTGCAGAAACAAATTGTACAGATACAGATTTCATGTCCTTCACACCTGGGTCATCACGAATTGATGAACTAATCCATTCATCCATGTCCACTCAGTCCTCTGACAGATCTGTGGTTAGTTGCAAGTAAAGTTTTGCTGTTGTCACATGGGCAAGCATCAGTTGAAAGAGGATTTTCCATAAACAAGGAGATAAAAGTGGAAAATATGAAAGAACACACACTTATAGCACAGCGTTGTATAACTGATCATGTAAAAGTGTGTGTTTTGCTAGGAATGTTGCGATTACTAAGGAGCTGTTACTATCAGCTTCATCTGCCAGGAGTAAGTATCATGCATATTTAGATCAGCAAAGGACCGAGGCTAATGAATTAAAGAGGGGGGAGAAAAGGAAAGCGCTGATGGATGAGATTGATGACTTAAAGGCCAAACGAAAGAGAACAGAAACAAATATGGCTGCATTATTAAAATCTGCTGATGAATTCGCAGGGAAAGCAGAAAACGCCACTGGAAATATTTCATTTATTTCTAAATCCAATGCCCTTAGAAGATCAGCGAAAGACAGAGATGTTGAACTAAAAGCTGTGAATAAAGATATAGAAGACAAACCTTTAGAAATGAAAAATTAATAAAGTGTCGTAACATGTTAGTTTGCTACCTTTTCACTTGTAAATGGTGGTCTTCTATATGTTGTTCTATAGTGGCTCAATATCTTGAGAACGGCTCTCCAAATGTGATACCAGCGATCGAAAAGAAGAAGAAGAAGAAGAAGTGGCTCAATATCTGCTCTATGCAGTGGTCCTGAGAAATGTCCATTTGCAGATCAAGAAAAGACTATTTTTGAAGATTTATCACAGTAATGACTGGCTTGGTCACCATGTCAGTCATTCCAGCGGTAAATTTTCAAAAAAATTCTAACATGCAAATGTACATTTTCTATTTACACTTAAACCCTTTGTTTTATCATGTCATGATGTATGTATGCAGTGATCCTGAAAAATGTCCATTTGCAGATCAAAAAATACTATTTTTGAAGATTTATCACTGTAATGACTGGCTTGGTCACTATGTCAGTCATTCCAGTGGTAAATTTTCAAAAAAATTCTAACATGCAAATGTACATTTTCTATTTTCCATTTTTCTTTTTTTGATGTCTTTCCTGAGTGCTATCCATCCATATCAACATTAAAATTGCCATGATTGTATCCAGTATTATTTTAACTGTCATATCAACAAATAGAGTGCTGTGTATATTTCTATCTGTGATGAGTGCTATATGATGTTAAGTTAGTTGATTATTTAGCTAAGTGTGTGTGCATGCATGCGTGCGCACGCTGTGTTTTGATATTCTTGTTTAATAAAGTTTATATATGATAATATGATGAACTTAGTAACTGTGTTTGGTTTTTTTGTCTGATTGAAAGTCCCAAAATGAGGTCTGGAAAATTTGAGATTGAGTCCGGAAAAAGTATGGAATTTAATTCTGCTGAAGGTGTATGAACCCTGATTATGGTTAAAGGGTTAAATAACTCGCATACATGTACATGCATATTAAAAATATTACCAGAATTGTTTTTTGGTTGTTTTTTTAAATCAGGTATGATGTGGATTCTCCAAGTGGTCGTCTTGACAATCATGTAAGTGTTTAAACCTTTAACCCTCAAATTTCTTCAGGCGAACTTCATTTTTTTCATAAAAAATATCAATTTGCAGATGAAGAGAAGACAAATTTTTGAAAATTTACCACTTGAATGACTGCCTCAGTTATTTCTCACACATATTATTAGTAAGAATGCACAAAAAAACCCACAGAGCACTGATATATGAATGTCATATGGAATGTAATGGAAAATCAGCATGTTTTATCATATGTCATGAAAAAGTCATGGAAAACGGTAATCATATAAAATAAAAGAAATCTGTTGGAATAAATCTCCGCCATCACCTCTACAAAGAAAATTATGGCAATCATTTATCAAAACAAAGCTTTGTTTTGGTTGTTGCAAGACACTATATTCAGACATTTTGCGAATAACCCAGATGATTGTAAATTTATGTAGCTCTGTCAGAAACACATCTACTAGATATTAATTCTTGGTGGTCATGGAATTTGTTAATTTTGGTCATGAAAAGTCATGGAATTTCAAACACGCAGAGGTGTACAAACCCTGATTAAGGTTTCTAGGGTTGAAAACATTGAAGTCAAGGTTAACACAAAGCAGGACGCTGGTTTTTAGGAATGTCCATTTGCAGCCCAATAGAAAACTATTTTTGACAATTTACCATTAAAATGACCGGCTTAATAACCAGCCCAGTCAAAAAATTAATAAATTGTCAAAAATAGTCTTCTCTTGGCCAGCAAATGGACCTTAAATGATATATTTTCTTGACCAAATTTAACCATCTGTTGATTTTTGTCTCACCTGAGAAGCAGGA